>JAJQOW010002312.1:0-19784 GCA_037975125.1 Latrodectus hesperus | reverse complement strand
TCACATTTTCTTGTAAACTTCTATGAAGCGATGATGTTTCTGGTGTTAACATACGTGTGAAAGAAAATAGTATTCAGCATTTAATCTACATTAAATCATCCGTCACAAGATTCTTACAGGAACATTCACGTGAGTAATATCTAATGAAAGCAGAGTAAAGCTACGTTTTAATGCAACGATCTCAAATGCTTTTCACATTTTCTTGTAAACTTCTATGAAGCGATGATGTTTCTGGTGTTAACATACGTGTGAAAGAAAATAGTATTCAGCATTTAATCTACATTAAATCATCCGTCACAAGATTCTTACAGGAACATTCACGTGAGTAATATCTAATGAAAGCAGAGTAAAGCTACGTTTTAATGCAACGATCTCAAATGCTTTTCACATTTTCTTGTAAACTTCTATGAAGCGATGATGTTTCTGGTGTTAACATACGTGTGAAAGAAAATAGTATTCAGCATTTAATCTACATTAAATCAGTCCGTCACAAGATTCTTACAGGAACATTCACGTGAGTAATATCTAATGAAAGCAGAGTAAAGCTACGTTTTAATGCAACGATCTCAAATGCTTTTCACATTTTCTTGTAAACTTCTATGAAGCGATGATGTTTCTGGTGTTAACATACGTGTGAAAGAAAATAGTATTCAGCATTTAATCTACATTAAATCATCCGTCACAAGATTCTTACAGGAACATTCACGTGAGTAATATCTAATGAAAGCAGAGTAAAGCTACGTTTTAATGCAACGATCTCAAATGCTTTTCACATTTTCTTGTAAACTTCTATGAAGCGATGATGTTTCTGGTGTTAACATACGTGTGAAAGAAAATAGTATTCAGCATTTAATCTACATTAAATCATCCGTCACAAGATTCTTACAGGAACATTCACGTGAGTAATATCTAATGAAAGCAGAGTAAAGCTACGTTTTAATGCAACGATCTCAAATGCTTTTCACATTTTCTTGTAAACTTCTATGAAGCGATGATGTTTCTGGTGTTAACATACGTGTGAAAGAAAATAGTATTCAGCATTTAATCTACATTAAATCATCCGTCACAAGATTCTTACAGGAACATTCACGTGAGTAATATCTAATGAAAGCAGAGTAAAGCTACGTTTTAATGCAACGATCTCAAATGCTTTTCACATTTTCTTGTAAACTTCTATGAAGCGATGATGTTTCTGGTGTTAACATACGTGTGAAAGAAAATAGTATTCAGCATTTAATCTACATTAAATCATCCGTCACAAGATTCTTACAGGAACATTCACGTGAGTAATATCTAATGAAAGCAGAGTAAAGCTACGTTTTAATGCAACGATCTCAAATGCTTTTCACATTTTCTTGTAAACTTCTATGAAGCGATGATGTTTCTGGTGTTAACATACGTGTGAAAGAAAATAGTATTCAGCATTTAATCTACATTAAATCATCCGTCACAAGATTCTTACAGGAACATTCACGTGAGTAATATCTAATGAAAGCAGAGTAAAGCTACGTTTTAATGCAACGATCTCAAATGCTTTTCACATTTTCTTGTAAACTTCTATGAAGCGATGATGTTTCTGGTGTTAACATACGTGTGAAAGAAAATAGTATTCAGCATTTAATCTACATTAAATCATCCGTCACAAGATTCTTACAGGAACATTCACGTGAGTAATATCTAATGAAAGCAGAGTAAAGCTACGTTTTAATGCAACGATCTCAAATGCTTTTCACATTTTCTTGTAAACTTCTATGAAGCGATGATGTTTCTGGTGTTAACATACGTGTGAAAGAAAATAGTATTCAGCATTTAATCTACATTAAATCATCCGTCACAAGATTCTTACAGGAACATTCACGTGAGTAATATCTAATGAAAGCAGAGTAAAGCTACGTTTTAATGCAACGATCTCAAATGCTTTTCACATTTTCTTGTAAACTTCTATGAAGCGATGATGTTTCTGGTGTTAACATACGTGTGAAAGAAAATAGTATTCAGCATTTAATCTACATTAAATCATCCGTCACAAGATTCTTACAGGAACATTCACGTGAGTAATATCTAATGAAAGCAGAGTAAAGCTACGTTTTAATGCAACGATCTCAAATGCTTTTCACATTTTCTTGTAAACTTCTATGAAGCGATGATGTTTCTGGTGTTAACATACGTGTGAAAGAAAATAGTATTCAGCATTTAATCTACATTAAATCAGTCCGTCACAAGATTCTTACAGGAACATTCACGTGAGTAATATCTAATGAAAGCAGAGTAAAGCTACGTTTTAATGCAACGATCTCAAATGCTTTTCACATTTTCTTGTAAACTTCTATGAAGCGATGATGTTTCTGGTGTTAACATACGTGTGAAAGAAAATAGTATTCAGCATTTAATCTACATTAAATCATCCGTCACAAGATTCTTACAGGAACATTCACGTGAGTAATATCTAATGAAAGCAGAGTAAAGCTACGTTTTAATGCAACGATCTCAAATGCTTTTCACATTTTCTTGTAAACTTCTATGAAGCGATGATGTTTCTGGTGTTAACATACGTGTGAAAGAAAATAGTATTCAGCATTTAATCTACATTAAATCATCCGTCACAAGATTCTTACAGGAACATTCACGTGAGTAATATCTAATGAAAGCAGAGTAAAGCTACGTTTTAATGCAACGATCTCAAATGCTTTTCACATTTTCTTGTAAACTTCTATGAAGCGATGATGTTTCTGGTATTAACATACGTGTAAAAGGAAATAGTATTCAGCATTTAATCTACATTAAATCATCCGTCACAAGATTCTTACAGGAACATTCACGTGAGTAATATCTAATGAAAGCAGAGTAAAGCTACGTTTTAATGCAACGATCTCAAATGCTTTTCACATTTTCTTGTAAACTTCTATGAAGCGATGATGTTTCTGGTGTTAACATACGTGTGAAAGAAAATAGTATTCAGCATTTAATCTACATTAAATCATCCGTCACAAGATTCTTACAGGAACATTCACGTGAGTAATATCTAATGAAAGCAGAGTAAAGCTACGTTTTAATGCAACGATCTCAAATGCTTTTCACATTTTCTTGTAAACTTCTATGAAGCGATGATGTTTCTGGTGTTAACATACGTGTGAAAGAAAATAGTATTCAGCATTTAATCTACATTAAATCAGTCGTCACAAGATTCTTACAGGAACATTCACGTGAGTAATATCTAATGAAAGCAGAGTAAAGCTACGTTTTAATGCAACGATCTCAAATGCTTTTCACATTTTCTTGTAAACTTCTATGAAGCGATGATGTTTCTGGTATTAACATACGTGTAAAAGGAAATAGTATTCAGCATTTAATCTACATTAAATCATCCGTCACAAGATTCTTACAGGAACATTCACGTGAGTAATATCTAATGAAAGCAGAGTAAAGCTACGTTTTAATGCAACGATCTCAAATGCTTTTCACATTTTCTTGTAAACTTCTATGAAGCGATGATGTTTCTGGTATTAACATACGTGTAAAAGGAAATAGTATTCAGCATTTAATCTACATTAAATCATCCGTCACAAGATTCTTACAGGAACATTCACGTGAGTAATATCTAATGAAAGCAGAGTAAAGCTACGTTTTAATGCAACGATCTCAAATGCTTTTCACATTTTCTTGTAAACTTCTATGAAGCGATGATGTTTCTGGTGTTAACATACGTGTGAAAGAAAATAGTATTCAGCATTTAATCTACATTAAATCAGTCGTCACAAGATTCTTACAGGAACATTCACGTGAGTAATATCTAATGAAAGCAGAGTAAAGCTACGTTTTAATGCAACGATCTCAAATGCTTTTCACATTTTCTTGTAAACTTCTATGAAGCGATGATGTTTCTGGTGTTAACATACGTGTGAAAGAAAATAGTATTCAGCATTTAATCTACATTAAATCATCCGTCACAAGATTCTTACAGGAACATTCACGTGAGTAATATCTAATGAAAGCAGAGTAAAGCTACGTTTTAATGCAACGATCTCAAATGCTTTTCACATTTTCTTGTAAACTTCTATGAAGCGATGATGTTTCTGGTGTTAACATACGTGTGAAAGAAAATAGTATTCAGCATTTAATCTACATTAAATCATCCGTCACAAGATTCTTACAGGAACATTCACGTGAGTAATATCTAATGAAAGCAGAGTAAAGCTACGTTTTAATGCAACGATCTCAAATGCTTTTCACATTTTCTTGTAAACTTCTATGAAGCGATGATGTTTCTGGTGTTAACATACGTGTGAAAGAAAATAGTATTCAGCATTTAATCTACATTAAATCATCCGTCACAAGATTCTTACAGGAACATTCACGTGAGTAATATCTAATGAAAGCAGAGTAAAGCTACGTTTTAATGCAACGATCTCAAATGCTTTTCACATTTTCTTGTAAACTTCTATGAAGCGATGATGTTTCTGGTGTTAACATACGTGTGAAAGAAAATAGTATTCAGCATTTAATCTACATTAAATCAGTCCGTCACAAGATTCTTACAGGAACATTCACGTGAGTAATATCTAATGAAAGCAGAGTAAAGCTACGTTTTAATGCAACGATCTCAAATGCTTTTCACATTTTCTTGTAAACTTCTATGAAGCGATGATGTTTCTGGTGTTAACATACGTGTGAAAGAAAATAGTATTCAGCATTTAATCTACATTAAATCATCCGTCACAAGATTCTTACAGGAACATTCACGTGAGTAATATCTAATGAAAGCAGAGTAAAGCTACGTTTTAATGCAACGATCTCAAATGCTTTTCACATTTTCTTGTAAACTTCTATGAAGCGATGATGTTTCTGGTGTTAACATACGTGTGAAAGAAAATAGTATTCAGCATTTAATCTACATTAAATCAGTCCGTCACAAGATTCTTACAGGAACATTCACGTGAGTAATATCTAATGAAAGCAGAGTAAAGCTACGTTTTAATGCAACGATCTCAAATGCTTTTCACATTTTCTTGTAAACTTCTATGAAGCGATGATGTTTCTGGTGTTAACATACGTGTGAAAGAAAATAGTATTCAGCATTTAATCTACATTAAATCATCCGTCACAAGATTCTTACAGGAACATTCACGTGAGTAATATCTAATGAAAGCAGAGTAAAGCTACGTTTTAATGCAACGATCTCAAATGCTTTTCACATTTTCTTGTAAACTTCTATGAAGCGATGATGTTTCTGGTGTTAACATACGTGTGAAAGAAAATAGTATTCAGCATTTAATCTACATTAAATCAGTCGTCACAAGATTCTTACAGGAACATTCACGTGAGTAATATCTAATGAAAGCAGAGTAAAGCTACGTTTTAATGCAACGATCTCAAATGCTTTTCACATTTTCTTGTAAACTTCTATGAAGCGATGATGTTTCTGGTGTTAACATACGTGTGAAAGAAAATAGTATTCAGCATTTAATCTACATTAAATCATCCGTCACAAGATTCTTACAGGAACATTCACGTGAGTAATATCTAATGAAAGCAGAGTAAAGCTACGTTTTAATGCAACGATCTCAAATGCTTTTCACATTTTCTTGTAAACTTCTATGAAGCGATGATGTTTCTGGTGTTAACATACGTGTGAAAGAAAATAGTATTCAGCATTTAATCTACATTAAATCAGTCCGTCACAAGATTCTTACAGGAACATTCACGTGAGTAATATCTAATGAAAGCAGAGTAAAGCTACGTTTTAATGCAACGATCTCAAATGCTTTTCACATTTTCTTGTAAACTTCTATGAAGCGATGATGTTTCTGGTGTTAACATACGTGTGAAAGAAAATAGTATTCAGCATTTAATCTACATTAAATCATCCGTCACAAGATTGTTACAGGAACATTCACGTGAGTAATATCTAATGAAAGCAGAGTAAAGCTACGTTTTAATGCAACGATCTCAAATGCTTTTCACATTTTCTTGTAAACTTCTATGAAGCGATGATGTTTCTGGTGTTAACATACGTGTGAAAGAAAATAGTATTCAGCATTTAATCTACATTAAATCAGTCGTCACAAGATTCTTACAGGAACATTCACGTGAGTAATATCTAATGAAAGCAGAGTAAAGCTACGTTTTAATGCAACGATCTCAAATGCTTTTCACATTTTCTTGTAAACTTCTATGAAGCGATGATGTTTCTGGTGTTAACATACGTGTGAAAGAAAATAGTATTCAGCATTTAATCTACATTAAATCATCCGTCACAAGATTCTTACAGGAACATTCACGTGAGTAATATCTAATGAAAGCAGAGTAAAGCTACGTTTTAATGCAACGATCTCAAATGCTTTTCACATTTTCTTGTAAACTTCTATGAAGCGATGATGTTTCTGGTGTTAACATACGTGTGAAAGAAAATAGTATTCAGCATTTAATCTACATTAAATCAGTCGTCACAAGATTCTTACAGGAACATTCACGTGAGTAATATCTAATGAAAGCAGAGTAAAGCTACGTTTTAATGCAACGATCTCAAATGCTTTTCACATTTTCTTGTAAACTTCTATGAAGCGATGATGTTTCTGGTGTTAACATACGTGTGAAAGAAAATAGTATTCAGCATTTAATCTACATTAAATCATCCGTCACAAGATTCTTACAGGAACATTCACGTGAGTAATATCTAATGAAAGCAGAGTAAAGCTACGTTTTAATGCAACGATCTCAAATGCTTTTCACATTTTCTTGTAAACTTCTATGAAGCGATGATGTTTCTGGTGTTAACATACGTGTGAAAGAAAATAGTATTCAGCATTTAATCTACATTAAATCATCCGTCACAAGATTCTTACAGGAACATTCACGTGAGTAATATCTAATGAAAGCAGAGTAAAGCTACGTTTTAATGCAACGATCTCAAATGCTTTTCACATTTTCTTGTAAACTTCTATGAAGCGATGATGTTTCTGGTGTTAACATACGTGTGAAAGAAAATAGTATTCAGCATTTAATCTACATTAAATCAGTCGTCACAAGATTCTTAGAGGAATATTCACGTGAGTAATATCTAATGAAAGCAGAGTAAAGCTACGTTTTAATGCAACGATCTCAAATGCTTTTCACATTTTCTTGTAAACTTCTATGAAGCGATGATGTTTCTGGTGTTAACATACGTGTGAAAGAAAATAGTATTCAGCATTTAATCTACATTAAATCAGTCGTCACAAGATTCTTAGAAGAACATTCACGTGAGTAATATCTAATGAAAGCAGAGTAAAGCTACGTTTTAATGCAACGATCTCAAATGCTTTTCACATTTTCTTGTAAACTTCTATGAAGCGATGATATTTCTGGTGTTAACATAAGTGTGAAAGAAAATAGTATTCAGCATTTAATCTACATTAAATCATCCGTCACAAGATTCTTAGAGGAATATTCCCGTGAGTAATATCTAATGAAAGCAGAGTAAAGCTACGTTTTAATGCAACGATCTCAAATGCTTTCATTGTATTCATTGTCTTAATGAGTTTCCATCGATCACATCAATATTTTTTATATTTATTTATATTTTACCGGCATAATGATTTCATTTACCAAAGAATTTATGAATAAAGTCGCGTGACTTATCAACATAAAAAACAATAACTTATTATGTTATATCAGTTATGGCTATTAAAAAAAATTGTTTTATTAAGAAATGGAAGCAAATAAACTTCAATGTAATTATACTATGTTTATAGTATTTTTTCTGTTTTAATATTTAGATCACAGATGAATAATTTTTATATAACAAGATAAATATAGATATATAGCAGGATCTTAAACACAATAAAAAATATAAAAAATCTCAATTAGCCAAAAGAATGTTTTTTAAAATATAATACAAAAATAAAGTTTAATTTTTTTTACTATTTATGATTCTTTGAATAAACTGTACCAATTTTATTTGCACGCGTAAATTTCATGCATGCAAAGCTCTAATTATAATATCATTTATGGACATACAGTTACATATAAAATGTTTAGTTCAAAATGTATAGTAAAAAAAGACTGCGTTTGTTTTAGTGCAACAGGTACAAAAGAATTAATAAATCAATTATAATAATTTTTTCCTTAAATAGTTTTTCTTTAATTTTTATTTTATATCAAGATGTTGGCAATAAACCAATTGATTCTGTTCTTTATAAAGGTTAATGTTTTCTTTATTCAATACAAAAATGTAATTAAATAAAATTATAAGCACTTTATATAAGTTTGCTACATGCAGGACATCATTTTATACAATAAAATAATTAATAAATAATATTATCAAAAGAAATTTTTGAAAATAATTAAAATCATGAATAAATAAGGAAATCGGATCTCATAATTTTGAATGTAGAATGAATGCAAAGTGAAAAAGTCAACAATCCGCTTACTTCTAATATATCATTATTAAAATAACTTACAATATTATTTACTCGAAAAACTCAATATGAAGTTTCTGAGAAAATAATTCTATGTGAATTTTTTTTAGCGTGGAAATAATTACCTGTAATCCATTAATTAAATAGTACTTAATACCAAACGACAGTATTTAAAAAAGTGTCTTAAAAATTATATATCAGTTTTTGAAGCAAACGTTGATCAAGATTAATCTTATAAAAACTTCACCTTTAAAAAAATTAACTTAAACTTTCTTTTAAAAGGAGAAACAAAAATAAAAACTTTTTTTCTCTTTAATGATTGATGATTCAAAATTTACGCCTTTAATCCTTTTGCTGGTAATGAAGATAAATTAAGAATTGTGTTAAGAATGCTTTTATACTGAGAAAGGTTTCTTTTATATTATTCTTATTAATACATTTTCTCATGCGCTTTCATGAAAGCTTAATGCGTAACAATTTTAAAAATACGTTGATTAATAATAAAAATAGTTTTAAAAAGTTAATTTTAAAAAATTATTATTTTTATGATATCAGTGAAATGATTATTTATCATTAATCATTATAGAACCTTGAAAAAAGATATCTTAATCAAGGGCATTATTTTTCTTTTATACCAATACCACACTGTTCTTAAAAGTGATTTTTGGGGACACTAACAAGACATAAAATCACGCCAATAAGTGACATTTATTTATCAAATGATAAAAAAATTGTTTTACACCCAAAAGGTAAAGATTATTACTTTTAAATATTTAACAATAATATATACTTTTTCATTCAATATCCATGAGCTTATTTGATTATCATTGAATTACGTAACTTTTGAGTGTTTCAACTTTATCTCGGTAATCATACTGCAGCCTTTGATAATCCCACTTCAAGCCATATAACTTACAAGCCTGAGCACTGTATAAGCTCAAAAGCTGAAAATACTTTTTCTCGTGATATCTGCATTTTTGAGAATCAGAATTTGATTCATTAAGAATCAGAACGTGATCTAATAATGCATCGCAATCTTAAATTTTTTCCAAACAAATGTTATTTTAATCTATTTTTTGAGTATCGTTGAATATCGTATTTTTGTTTCTAATGTTTATTTTGACATCTTAAATGCAGGAAATTATAAACTCTTTAAGATTCACGGTTTGTTGCGCGCACTTTCCAAATATCCATAGAAACGCCTACTGAGATTTAATATATTTGGAAAATTTATGTCGTAAATTCAATTCCAATAATTTAAATAATTTGCTTAATGCTCTGCTTAAATTATTTTTTTATCTTTTGGTCATCAAAAATTAAATTATTACGTATGAGGCTATTTATAATAATCTATTTTTTAAATTAATATTATAGTTAAAAAATAATGCTTTTGTGTACAATGCTTATAAATAAAATGCATATTTACAAAAGGACGCATATATTACTTTTATCATTTGCTTTCCTTTCCTTTTACTTAAGCAAAATGAAAGTAATATTACTTTTTTTTACTTTAATTAATATGCACTTCTTACTCTAACATAACAAACTTATTATATTCTGAGTCATACATTTATCAAAATGTATGACTTTGAATATAGTAAGTATATTTTATTAATCTGAAAACAATTAATTTAAATAATCATACAAATAAAAATTTTCAGCATAAGCATATTACTGTAAAATTAGCCTTTATATGTATAATACATGTAAAACTAATACCATTATTTTGACAAGTTTCAAAAATCTTTTATTCAAGTTTAAAATTAAACTGAACACATTTTAATAACTTGATGTTGAATTCATAGTTCAAAACGCATCAATCAGTAAAAGAATAGGAAATATAGCTCAAATAGTTCATAATTTAATGTGTATTTAAATGATTTTTAAACATGCATATTTAATATATACATTGGTTTTTCCTCAAAATGAGCAAAAAATCGAATTATCGTTTATTTTTTAAACAATTCATCCAAACGTTTGCATCAGATTATCAAAGCATATTGCAGACAATTTTAAAGTTATCCATATTTAAATGTAAAAAAATCAGAAAAATCAGCAAAGATCATTCAATAATTTGCAACTGTAGCTCTACAATCAATTAAACATTTAAGCGTTTAATAAAGGTGTTCCCTGTGTGCCTCAGGTGTAATTTCCTCCAAGCTTCTCCGGACCATCTGCTCTCCTGTCTGGGTTTGGAGAGAGAGATCTTTTGATAACCCTGCGCTGGTTCGGGACTTTCTCTGGGCGAACGATCTACTGGACTTGGTCTAGATTGTACTAGATCAAGTGGAATAAGGAACAACAACAACAACGTTTAATAATTTCCGTAACTATTAATAATGTACACTATATTTAAGCCATGTGCAAACATCTTTCAATAAAAACCACAATATCAACTCCCCTATCTTTTATAGAAAATTTTGAACTTTAAAAATTAAAATATAATTTATAATAAAGTATTAAATAGTTAAAAAATGTATTAATAAAAAGTAAGTATAAGGATGCGCACATTAACTGTCAACAAATAGTAAAATATTTAAATAATTTACTTAGATTGAAATATTTTTCAAAAATGTGAACAGTATTTTATGACAATTTAAGAAATCATTTATAAACAAACTCGATTGAAAACACATTATGATGGCATGGATTGAAAATGATGAAAAATATTAACACAATTCATCTATTTGCATTAGTATTTTTGAAATTTTTATAAATTTTTACAACTTATTTAGAATAGAATTTAGCTATGTACCATATTGAAAATTTTTCTTAAAATTCGGCAGAAAAAAACTATTTATATTTCTTATGGTTATTAGTTTAAATCAAAGTGCTCTTAAATGACTAAGGAGCGTTCCATTATGTCAAAAATAAAAAAAGGTTAGACTATGCTTGAGGGTGCCCCTTGAATTCTCACCAAGTTTATCGCCAATCTGGGCGATGTTCTATTTATGATAACCCTAAACGTTATTCTGAAATCCATTCACTGTTCTGATTGGTTTTCTTCTCAGGACAAATTTAAGCAATATCTGTAGGTGCTGTTAGAGAATTCTGTGTACCTCAAAGTGAGGATATTCCAGCAAAATAAAGTGAGTAAATTTTTTTCTTTTTTTTATGTGGTTACTGCATTATTTTTGAAATTTCATTGTGTTTTGGCCGCTATCACTGTTTGCACAGCGTTCCGCGCGAACAGGATTAGCGCCAAGCAAGAATCGCCAATCTCGCCAAGGGGCACTCTCAAGTATATTTTTACCATAAAAACTAATAAACATTTTAAAATCATGTAAAAAATTTATTTTTCTGATACCAATTTTAAAACTAAAAAAAGTGATGAACTTAGTCACAAAATCTTTTAGAGTTTCTTAAGAGATTCTAAAATAAAGTATGGATTTCTCAGAATTTTAAAAAACAAATAGGTATTCCATTTCTATTAATATAGACTATTTTTCCTCTTTCATAAAAACTTACACAATATTACGTTTAAAATGGAAAAAGAAACATTTTTTATAAAATATGTGATTGAATAAAACAATTTAATTATAAATAGATTCCGCGAAATTAGATTGATTATAGAAGAAAATAAATATTCACATGAATAAAACATCAATACAAACCTACATTACATTAAAAATAAACAGAACGCAAATTCAAATAAAAAATTGAATTTCAAGTAATTTATGTTTATTTTATATACGCGTCCATAAAAGTCAAATTAATTTACTAATTTCATTTTATTTTAAATCTGTAATTACTTAAGATATTCAGATTTTAAGTCAAAATTAATTGAAAATAGTGTGAGTAGATTATTATGAATGTGTGTTATTAGTGATGAGATAAAGCACTGAGAAATGCATGCTAAAATTTACTTTTATAATTTAATATTAAGAAAAAGAAATAACTGAGTGTGTGTGGTTGTTACTCTTTTTTAAAGTGAGAGCTGAAAAATCTTGGCTAAAAATTAAATTTCTGAACACTAATTTCCTTGCATCATTGAGAGACACTTTTACACATTTGCTCTCAAAAACTTCTTTTGTGGATTAGATTTCTATTATCTAGAAATCAATACTATATTTATTTATTTCTAGGGGACTGGGAAACGCGTCCCAGTTGCTAATAGTAAATATAACATTTTACTAATATATGTTATTAGTAAATGTGGCTGTAATGTGCTTCCACTAGTGCCGCGCAGCCAGATATAGAGAGCGCCAGCTCAGATACCGTAATCGTCACTTTACCGAGGTTCCAATTTACAAGACGATTGACTGTAGTTAGCGGTTTTATTGTCGACAGAAATAGACTGCTAAAAACGTATTAAAAACATAAAGCTTTGGCATTTTGGCAAAATAACAGGAACTATTAGGATATCTCCCCATTGGCGACCACTGTGACTTTTTTTCGTCGCCAATTTAAACTCAATTTAAGCGCAATTTTCCCAAGTTCCAAAAATACGATTTTAGAAAATTTTTAATCACATAATACTATATAAAATCTTAAAAAAGTATTACTAATAAAATGAATAAAAACTTTTTTTGTTGGGTTTGCCTTCTCTTCAAAACAACCGGTAAAAGAGATGAGTAAATAACAATGACTTACTTGACATGACGTTAAGCTCACATATCGAATATGCTCGGTGATGTTATGGAAAAATATATAAGAAAAATATAATAATAAATTAACAAAAAGATATAAGAAAAAGATAATTATAAATAAACAAAAAGAAATTGGGAAAAAGAACAGTTTACGACGTTGAATACATAAATGAAAATATAATAATTAATTAAATATATATTTATAAGAAAAATATATAATAAATAAACAAGAAGAAATTGGTAAAAAGAACAGTTTATGATGTTTGGATGATGACGACAACGAAGCACAACAAACGTAGAACAAAAGGTTATTTATTTATTACATTACATACATTCAGACTTGTATGCTTGATTCTTGAGATCCGCTTGTAAGTCTTCGTCGATTTTAGGACAAATAACACAATGACAGATGTACAACCACAGAAGAATAACGAAGAAAACACCCAGGACCACGATGGGAATCGAACCCACCCTCCTACGCTCTCAAGCGATTAGCGGAGTGATACTTTGACCACTCAGCCACGGAGCGCCCTACAAAAAGTTCGAATTAAAAGTAAAACGAAAACTTCAAAAGCTGTTGCCACAGAGAAGAACCATATATATGACGTAAAAATGATGTAAAACAAGAGCAAAACCAATTCTGGCAACAAAAAAATCTGAAAAATAACAAAAACTTAAATTGGCAGCAGGATAATCAAAACAAAGGACGCTAGATTTGGTGAGAAATCACTTGGGGGAGAATGTGTCATACTTACAGCAAATAACATACGAATTTTGAAAAAAAAATGGCATATTGTTCTAAATTGCGAAATACGTAAATTTAAACTCTGATATTTTTTTCATTATTTAAAAATTTCTTCAATACGTTTTCTCTTTCTTTCGTACTGAAATTATCGTCTTATTTTGATTTAGTATTTGATTGATTTAGATTGAGTATTTCAGTTCTTTTATTTATTTTATTTAATTTTTTATTCATATACTTTTTGTTTTAGTTCACTTTTTCTTATTTTTAATCGATTATTTTTTATTATATCTTCAAAATTAGTGAAGCAGAAGTTGAAGTGGTTTATACGCGGATTGCGATTTGCGCACCCCCCAAAAAAACACTCCAACATTATTGACTTTTGAAGATTCAATCCTTTTCTTATCCAGTTAGTTCCACATAAAATGATATTATTTGACTTCTTCATTTTCCTACCTCTCACTCATGGTACTGTATCTATTCCAGAAAAAATTTAAAATTTAAAACAAAAAATAATATAATTTCTAAACTAATTATGATAAAATAATGCAAATATAACACATTTGTCAAGGTAAACTTCTATTCCAAACAAATTACTCAGACACTCCTGTAGAAATAAGTAAGATAACCAACATTCTTGGAGTACAAGTTAACGCCATGTTTCAATGTAAATACATATCTTATAAAATTTCTTATAAAAGAAATAGTGGAACTACCTTTACTTCCTGTTGCTGAAGAAATTGCTCCAAATGGTTTAACGATATTAGGTTTATAAGGATTCACAAAAACGAATTCTTAAGAACTGAGTGAAAATATTTTATTAACCGTCATTGCACATTCTTTACCTCAAACTATTAGCTTATTCTGCTAAATAATTCCAGTTTCTCCTTTGATTGATAATGTTCATCAGTGTGAAAAATGCTATAAATACACTCATCCTACGAAAAAATGCAACCAATATTTCTTCTTATGTAAAAATTGTGGGACACATTCCATAAGGATTCTCTCTGTGTAAATGATACACCTAAATAGATAAACTATCAGAGAAATAATGCAGTTCATGATTTCAAGCCGTAGAAGGCTTGAAGAAAAAATCTGTTACTCAGTTTAAGAACAAACCATTTTCCATTTACTGAAGTGAGAAGATGTTATAATAAATTTTTAAAACCCCAGTTACTCTAGTATAACCAAAAGTCATCTTCCTCTTTGCCGAATAAGGATAAAATAGCTGATATAGTTAAAAAAAAAAAGAAGTGACTAAGATGGCTTCTATATTAGAAACAAAATTATTTGCAATGCAAGCTATACAAAAGAAAATGGTTCAACAAATGTTCTCATTCATGAAAGAATGATTGCAAACATGTTCAAATCCAGGTAGATCAATTTCTAGATCTCTTCCAAGAAAGAGTCGTGCAAGATCTATCCAGTCAAGAAAGATAAATCCAAATAATTCCGTGAATTAACAAATTATATCTCCTGAACCACACTGTAAAAAAATGAAGAAATACAGTAAAAATCACTGTTATTTAAATGGCTGCCATAGGAACACTAATGATTACAGTAAATTTTACTGTAAAATTCAGCCGCAGAAAATAGTTTGCTATTGGGCATGCGCATTGAATGTGCGGGATAAAAGTTTCTTCTGTTCCTGTGACAAATGAATCAAATTTATTTCGCCATTTATTTGCACTTGTTTTCGTTTGGTGAAGTTGGTGATATTTTGAGAGTAATTTTTCCTTTAGTTGAATTTCTATTGAAATTTAATCACCAAATATAAGGTAACGTATACTTTTCATATTGTTTATTATGCAAGTTGTTAGCTAACTTTGATTTATATAAATTCTTATAAATTTGACAACATTTCAAAAAATTCTAAACTGAATTTAGAAACGATCATATTCACTTGTATTAATTCAGTGTCAATATTTTTTACTTACTTTTTATTAATATTTAAAATATTTTATAGTAGATTGGTAACATAATTGATTAGTAATTTAATTATCAAATTTTTGACGAAATTAGAGTTGTATTTAAGTGCTTCCATTGTTATAAAAATTGCTTAGCTATATTTCTTTCGAAATTAAAAATTGAATAATCATCTATTGTTATATTTTTTTAGATATATATTATTAAATATATTAACAGAATTTCTATTTTGTTTCGTTGTTGAAAATTCCTGATTTTTCTTTCTTTGTAAAATGATATAATTTATTGTATATTAACTAAATATAACATTTTTTATATTTCTTCATAATTTTTTGATTAGAATTTTATTAAAAAATCTTTATTTTTTAATGCAGATCGTTAAATTTCATTCGAATTATGATCAGTAATTGAATTCCATATTGTAACATGCATTAAAATTATCATTTTTAGGCATAAATGTTTTTAAATTCTTTCAATAAAATAATATTACAAATAATGATATTTATTAGAATAAATGGTCTCGTGTTTAGAATTTGCATAAAATGTAAAAATGCATTTCAAAGAAAAATGTAATGCTTTTTTAAAATATCTATTTTTTTAAATCATTGTTTTATAGCAAATATATAAGAAATATTCCTTTTTTAAATACATATTAGGAAGTACTATTCGAATTACGGTCACATTTATTTAGAAAATGTAAAGTTTATTATTTTAAAACCATGATTAATTATTTTATATTACTAATTAGAACATTAATTAAAAGCCTGTTTGAGAAATTTTGTTGGTTGTTTAATATTTATAAAACAAAATTTTAGGCAACACATTTTTTTGTAAAAAACTTACATTATTACTGCAAATTTTACTTTATTTTATTAAAAAATTGCAAAATTTGTAGTGCTATTTATGATTTATTTACATGTTATTGAAGGAATCTGAAATTCATAAAAAGAAAAGCCAATTTAAAATTGTAATTAAGAAACAAATACATGAGTGAAAACTTTGTAATTTGTGTTCTTGCTTAACATATTTAAAATACATTGTACTCAAGATTTTTCTAATACTACTGTGCACATTAAATACTACCTTCCAATTTGGTCACACTTTTTTAAAAAAATTTTAAATACATCTATGTTTTGGGAAAATAAGAATTTATGAAGAAAGTGTTTGATTTGTAAAGGAAGATTTAAAAATAGAATAATCACAAATACATTTTAGTTGTAAGACTATTCAGAGTAAAGCCTCTTCTTATCAATTTCAGCCATATTTGAAAGCTGGAATAGGTATTGGGAGAGGGAGAGAGTTTTTGTAAGCACGTGTATTTTTAAAAATTTTCTATTTTTCCTTCATTGGGATGTCCGACAAGAAGCCAAAATGCAGTGCGTTTTTTGATGTTATAATTGAAGAGCTTTTCCATTTCAAAGAAAATATATTAACACTCCTAGTGATATTTCCATATTAAAAAAAAGATGGCCTTGCTTATTTTTAAAACAAAACATTTTCGACCATTTTAAATGTTTAACTGCTGTAGATTTAAATGAAAGACTTAAGTTTGCACCAGCTAACAAAATTTAAAAAATTGTTAATCTCCTGGAGATTGTAAAATACAATCTTTAACTATTGAGGAATTGGATGAAAAAGAGGATGTTGGAGCATGTATTGTTCTTCTATCTGCATATTTTGGAGAAGATTTGAAAAAATATTTAGAAGTATTGCAGTAAAGTTTTCAAAGCTTTATTTTAAAAATAATTACTGCTTAGTAAATTATAAATAAGAAATTTAGAAATGAATATAAAAATTAATCATAAATAAATTAATCAGGAATTTGTTTATTGGTTTTAGATTTCCACATCTTCTCAGGATGCAGTAGATATTATAGACTTATACCTTGCACACCATGTGTATTAATTTGTGGTACATATTATTTATATATTTCATAAGGTTTGAAATGTTTTTACTCAAAACCAAAAATTTGTTGTTACATTTATTGACCTCATCAAATACTGTTTACTCTGCTAACATTCTATTTAAAATAAATCATATGAATATATAAAATTCTAAGAAAATCTAAATAAATTGTTTTAGTTAAATATATTTTTTTGATACAACTTCAATTGTATTCTCCTTTATTTATCTTTAAGTACGTATATAATGCCGTAAATATGCAGACTAAATGAACAGCAATTTTTTTTATATTTCCTAATTTTGCACTATTTCATGTAATTTCTTATTGAAATTAAAGTTTTCTTAGTGGGAAATGCAACTTTGATCTCACTCTAAGACATCTTCTATTTCACTTTTGAGGTAACTATTTACGAGTTAAAGAAGTTCAGTTTTAAGCACACACACACAAATGTTTTATAAAATGTGATTTCATAAATTATTGTTACTTTGACACATGATAGCATTTTTTAATTTTTCTGTTTATTTTCGATGGAAATATTTTTAAATTGTGTATATATGTATGCAAAAGAAATGTTTCCATATTCTTTACAAAATTAATTTCTTTTAACTTAAAATCGGCTTTTGTAAGTTATCTTTAAAATGTGGGCATAAGGTTCATGTGTTTCGCACTTTATTTCTAAAAATTTGTAATTCACAGTTCCCATTGGAAATGTTATGATTTGCTTCTCAGAGGATATGATTTTCGATAACATAAATGAATCTTTATAAAACAAATTCTATAGTCTCTTTTAATTAAATCAATTACAAATTAGTTTTTCGAGATAGAAAACATCAGTTAGAATGATTTAATTGGAGTACAGATTTTATCATCTGTGAACTTCATCACCAAAAATTCTTATCATGAAATTGCTAAAATCCCTTGAAATAATTTTTATCATCAAAATCATTGTGATTTCATGAATGTAACAACCACATGTTAACTATTAAAAGAATATAGGGAAAAAAATATTTAGGGAAATTCAATCAGTTATAGGAAACAATAAAAAGTTCTAATTATTTTATTGAACTATTAAACAACTTTTCCTCTGAAGTATTCAGCTCTAGAAATTTCAAATTAGTTATTCATGTGTCTTTTTTTTTTTCAGGTGCTTGTTCAACTTTAATCCCTCGCGGGGAACGAAATCTAAAAAATATGCCAAGGATGGAATCCAAGCACGTGTTTTTGTCACTTTTAAATAATTTATCCAACTTTAAAGGGCTATAATTATTAAAATGTAAATAAAAAAATTCTTTTCAATTATTTGTGTATTGTCAACTATATTGCTTTTTTCCTCAGAATCTTTATTTGCTTTTATTACAATGGAAAAAATCAATTACTTATACAATATTAAAAAAAACTTTTATTGTCTTTACAGTATAATTGAAAAATACTATATCATTACAATTTTCCTTTGGTAATTTTAGTAAAATGGAATGTTTTGTAAGGTTTTTTTATCCTAAATCTGTAGAATCACAGATATATCAAAAATCAATTTTATGCTTATCTTTGTATCGTATTCAATATAACTGTTATTTCTTAATTTTTTTTAAAAAAAAAATATGTAATGAAAAAATTCAAACTTCTGTTAAAGTTACGATTGCGAGGTAAGAAATTTAAACAATCTCGTTAGGTATTGAAAGTTAAATTATTGATCACAAAATGTTCTGAAAAATGACATCTTCTGCAAATAACATATGTTTTTGTGTTTTGTATATTGTATAAAAAATTGCTTAATAAAAGTTGGCCCATTATTATGAAACTATCTATTGTGTATTTAAAATTGATTTATACTCTATTATTATCTTTACAAGACATGCTGATAGCTGTAAATAGCTATTGCAACAGGTTTTGTAGAATATGCAGCAAAATGCATAATAAAATGTGCTGTAAAAATAACAATAAAAAGTGCTTTAAAAATAACAATGAAAAGTGCTGTAAAAATTAAAGTGAAAAGTGCTGTAAAAATTACAGTGAAAGGTGCTGTTAAATACAGTAAAAAGAACTGTAAAAGTTTTACGAATATACTGTAAAAATTACAGTGAAAAGTGCTGTAAAAATTACAGTAAAAAGAAGTGTAAAAGTTTTACGAATATGCTGTAAAATTTACAGCATATTGTACTGGCGCTTAAAACGCGAGCACATTTTGCTGTAAAATTACAGTGCTTTTTTTTAGAGTGCACCTATTCTGA
>JAJQOW010002311.1:0-19784 GCA_037975125.1 Latrodectus hesperus | reverse complement strand
GCTTTTTTATGATATGATATGGGGTCTTGGAAGGTATAATGGTTTAGTTTCAACTTTCATCCGTAACCATTACCAAAAGGCCATACTTTGTGCCAACATGATCAACACCTCCTGATGAAGCTGGCTGTGTTGATACATTATATTCGTTCTTTCTATCAAATTATCTATCTATCTGTCTCTCTGCCTGGAACCAGGGGGTACGTGTACCTTCCTGGGGCTTGAGCAAGCCACCAGGCGCGTCGGCTGGTGGTGGATTGCCGAATGTCCTGTAGGAATGACAGGATAGCCTTGAATATTGAATAAGAGGCCACGAACCAGCTCCCGCAAACCCTGGTGTTATGAGATCCGTGCCTAGGGCTGATTGGCACCGCGGTATTGGTGTCTTAACGGAGCCTCTAGTTGCCTGGCAAACTTCTAGAGTAAATTGCCTTGCCCAGTAACTCAGACAATGCTGGGTGGACTGTCATATTACCTGATCTTATTAACTGTTACTATATGGATGAAAAGACATTAAAAATAACAAACTTTTCTGCATTTGCAGGAGAAACTTCTGAAGCAGACCTTTCTGAAAAAGACAAGGGAACTCATAGACAATCTAGTGAAGGGGTAGCAATGAAACCTTCACAGGAGGTAGAAATGACCTCCAAACCATTTTCTTCTGGTGAGAGTCAGGAAGCTATCTCTAGCATGACTGACTCTCTGACCAGAATGAAGCTTAAAAACAGACTATCTGGTGCCCAGAAAAAGAAGCTGGTGAAGGAGCGCAAAATCGCTGAGGGGACTTGGGTTGAAAAACCCAAGCAACCAAAGGCGAGAAGCGTCCTGCCAACCGGATGAACTAGGACAAGGTCGGAAAGGATGCCAAGAGAGAAGGACCTGAGGGATTTACTTACAGGGCGGCTCTTACGGCGATCAAGATGGCTGTGCTCTTAGAAGGTCGTCCGGAAAAACGTTTAACAGAGAAACAGGCATATGACCTGGAACTCTTGTTAACCAGGAAAATAGGAAGGAATAAGGAGGGTTTTGCCCCAACCTTCCTATCCTGTAAACTTGAGAATGGGGCTCTTATTATCAACTGTGCAGATCTAGAGAGCTCAAAGTGGCTGGAACAGAATGTCAGTGATATATATACCCTTGGCAGGAACATAAACTCTTGGTGGGTGAGGCAAGGAAACTTGTCAGAACCACCAAGATAATTGCAAAACTGCCAAAAATCTGTAGTGAACTGGAACCTAAAGAGCTCCTGAGAAAAATCGAGGCTCAGAATGGTGGGGTCACTCCAAAGGAGTGGAACGTTCTTAACATTAAGAACGACCCATCTGGGCGGACCATCGTTCTTAGTGTGCCTGAATTAGATGCTGCCACACTTCGTGTAAGGGGATATAGGTTTCATATTGGACTTCACCAAGTGCAGGCTAAAGTACTTGACAAACCTGCTCCTGCTGATGGGGGTGAAGGTAGTTCAAGACAACCTCCACCACAGTAGAAGTGGTACTACTAACCTCAGTAAGAAGTTTCTTGCTGGGGATATACACCTGGCCCTGATTCAGGAATCCTGGTTGGTTAGGGGGAGAATCAGTGGTCTCAAAGGAACTAAAGGTAAGCTTATCTATTGTACTAATGGTAACGCTAGAACTTGTATACTCTTACATAAAAACATTGAGGTTCTTCCCCTCTCTGAATTTATTCTTAGGGACCTGACAGCTGTGAAAGTCAGACTCAACATAGAGGGTAGGGACAGGGAAATTGTTTTTGGCTCTGGATACCTTCTCTATGAAGAGAAGGCTCCATTTGACCATTCTCTGCACAAGCTCAGGAACTCTTGCAGAGGTAACAACTTACAGGTAGTCCTAGGACTAGACTGCAATGCTCATCATGTTGTCTGGGGAAGTACGGACACAAATAAAAGAGGTGAGTACCTTTTGGAATTTATTCTAAACTATGGGTTAGATATTCTAAATGAAGGCAACGAACCAAATTTTATTACTTCCAATTGATCTGAAGTAATTGACATTACTATAGCGACAACGCTGATTAGTAAAAATATCAAATATTGGAAAGTAGATGACAGACCTTCTGGCTCAGATAATCAAAACATCCATTTTGAAATTCACTCTAATGTGTGTCTGGATCGCATATTCAGAGACCCAGTTAGGACGGACTGGAATATATTCCAAGAGGAACTGACTGGGTTGGTTGAGCTCGGGAACAGACCTATTAGAGACAACTATGATCTAGAAGTTACAGCAGATTTTCTGCAGAGAAGTATTTTAGATTCTTATCATAACAATTGCCCCATTCGCACTAGAAGAGCTAAACTCCAATGCCCTTGGTGGAATGACTCTCTAGCTGCCGAAAGAGCAAATGTTAGAAAACTTTTTAATAAAGCCAAGAAAAATGGTGAATGGGAGAACTATAAAATGGCTCTCACTAATTATAACAAACTTGTTAGAAAAAGCAAAATTAACTCCTGGAGGAAGTTCTGTGACGAGATAGATTCTATTTCTGAAGGAGCTAGACTCCAGAAACTCCTTAAAAGGGATGAACCTATTTTGGTTGGTACCCTAAAAGACGAGGAGGGTAATTTTGCTGCTTCCGGAAAAGGGGTTATGGAAATTATGACCAAGACCCACTTTCCGGGAGCTAGAGATATTTATAGCAACGAAGGGGAGCACTGCATCGGTTCTTTGCAAAGAGTCAATAGCAATCAATGGACCAGCGCTAAAAATATCATAAACTACAACATTGTTAAATGGGCAATCTTTGCCTTTAAACCTCTAAAATGCCCTGGGCCTGATGGAATTATGCCCATCATGATCCAGAAGGCAGAGAAGGTTGTCATACCAATGCTAACTAGAATTTACAGAACTAGCTTAGCCCTGGGATGTATACCAAAGACATGGCAAAAGACTAAGATTGTTTTCATTCCAAAACCTGGCAAGAACACTTATGACCAGACCAAATCATACAGACCAATCAGTCTTTCTTCATTCTTTCTTAAAATTATGGAGAAAATCATTGATCGGCATATTAGAGATTACTTGGGTAGAAATAGTCCCTTGCATGCTCTTCAATTTGCCTATCAACCCGGCAAATCTACTGAGACTGCTCTACATCAGCTAGTTTCCAAGATTGAAGCCACTCTGGATCAAAAGGATATTGCCTTGGCAACTTTCCTCGACATCCAGGGTGCTTTTGACAATACTTCCCATCCATCCATCCTCAATGCACTTAGAGGGGCAGGGATTAATCAGACCCTGTGTACTTGGATTGAGGCCTTAATTTCGGATAGATATATAAAAATGAGTATCTTTGGTGAATCATTTGAAAAAAAGACTACTAGAAGTTGTCCTCAAGGAGGTGTTATGTCACCATTACTTTGGAACCTAGTTGTAAATAGCCTTATAAAACATCTAAATGATAGGGGCTATTATACGCAGGGATATGCTGATGACATTGTCATCCTTATCCTTGGGAAAGATTTTGACATAACTTGTCATCTCATGCAGGATGCTCTAAGTTATGTAGGTCAATGGTGCATTGATAGGGACCTGATGGTTAATCCTCAGAAAACCTACCTTGTACCTTTTACACGCAAAAAGAAACGGAAAGGTTTTTTCATACCAAGACTTTTGATGTTGAAATCAATGTGGCTTCAGAGGTGAAGTATCTGGGCATCTATTTAGACCAGAAACTCACCTGAAATAAGCACATTGATTATAGGATCAACCGAGCAAAGAAAAGCATTATGATTTGCAGGCGAATGCTTGGTAAAAACTGGGGTTTACATCCAAAACTGATGTTATGGATGTACACAACTTTTGTCAGGCCCATTCTCACATATGCCTGTGTGATCTGGTGGCGTAAGGTGGAACAGAAGACTGTGATTGACAGACTGGGGGGTCTACAAAGACTAGCCTGTCTCTGCATCACAGGAGCAATTTCCACTACGCCAACCAGAGCATTGGAGGTTGTGTTGGATCTGACTCCCTTGGATATCTTCATCTGCAGCGTTGCAAGAATGAATGCATATAGAATGAAGCTGCAAAACCACTGGTATGACCAGCCTGTTGCCAAAGGGTACAAGGGCATCACCAGGAAAATTCAAGACCCTACTTTCCTGATGCCATCTGACATCATGGAAAAAACATACATGTTTGATAGGACATTTGATATAGTTTTACCAACTAGAGACGAATGGGATAACAACATGTTTGAAACTAAAACAGGAGATCTAATCTGGTACATAGATGGATCACTGAAGAAAAGCCTCTCAGGACTGGGAGTTTGTGGCGTGTCACCAAGAATCAGCTTGTCTGTAAGCCTTGGGCGATACGCTTCGGTCTTCCAGGCAGAAGTTTTGGCCATTATCCACTGTCTGCGACTAAATATGAAGAAGGGCTACTACGGTAAGCGGATTCTCATTTTCAGTGACAGTCAAGCCGCTTTAAAAGCGCTTAATTCCTTCGAAATCAAATCTAAAATGATTTAGGAGTGTAGAAACCTTCTTACAGAACTGGCAATTAGAAACAGGGTGATCCTTGTATGGGTGCCAGGGCACAAAGGTATCGAAGGTAATGAAAGGGCTGATGAGCTTGCTAAACAAGGATCGTCTTTTGTTCCCATTGGTCCAGAACCTTTTTGTGGGATCAATTTGAACACCGCAAAAACCAATGTTCTTAGATGGGAAAAACGGAAGTTGCATGAAGCTTGGCTCAAATCTCCTGGTCAAACCCACGCTAAAAGTATGATCTGTAGATCATCAGCGAGGATTTCCTATGAAATTCTAAGATGCTCTAGGCAGAAGATACGTTTAATCGTAGGCTTCATAACTGGGCACTACTATTTCAGAAAACATCTCCATAAAATGGGACTGTTTCAGCAAGACCATATCTGCAGGAAATGTCATATGCAAGAGGAAACGTCCAAGCATATCATTTACGAATGCGAGGCTCTTGCCCTCCCTAGATTAACTTCTTTAGGCATCATCCATACTAGAGAGTTACACCTAGATTCCATTAAAGGGTTATCGGACTATATTAATAAAGTGGGTGACCCGAGTAACTGGAACTAGGAAACATTGGATTTGGAGTTAGTGGTACAAAATGCTGTTTAAAGCAGAGGTGCCAATGACATACAAACCCAACCTGTAGAAGAAGAAGAAGAAGAAGAGGATCTGTTTCTCTCTCTCTCTCTCTATATATATATATATATATGTATATATATATATATATATATATATATATATATATATATATATATATATATATATATATATATATATATATATATATATATATATATATATATATATATATATATATATATATATATATATATATATATATATATATATATATATAAAACTGTGTGGTTGAAATTTAGAGTCATTAAATAGCTTTTATTTAAGATATTTATTATATTAAGTAAAGGTTTATAAAAATTAGAATAATTTAATAGATGCATTTAAGAAGTATTTAAGGTAAAATAAGAATACAAAAAATCTGTGTTAAAATTACAAATATTTCTAAGACATTCGCAAAAACGTTTCTGATAAATGTGTAAGAAATTCATAATTCCTGGCTGGATAAGTATGAACCTGTTTGTTTCATTCAGAATTATGCTATTAGTATATTAATTATTTATCTCATTGTATGAATGATATATGAAACAGTAGATGAATTCGCATTTCGCAGAACATATATGTTTGCATATATTAGGACCAATATATTAGGTTAACCTTTTTGATCAATTGAGGAGTAGTCTGATTCATCACCGTGAAAAGAGTTTTTCCATTTTAATTGTGTTTTGAAAAGAATTTGCTGAATTACTAAAAATTAGATAACCACATTTTTACTTTTTTATGAGGAACTTCATCTTTATGAAAGTTTTTGCTTTATATGTTCCTTTTAATACTTAATAGACAGATTAATAGTTGGAAATTATTTTTACCCTTTTTAAGTACTTTTTACCCATTTTAAGTACCGAATATTTAGTTATACATTCTTAGAAGACTTTTTAAGTCAGTTTGAATGCTGAGAAAATAGTCAGCATTCAAATATTGTAAGAAAAGAATTTAAAATGAACCCGAAGAATATATACATGAGGAAAGTAGAAGCCGAATAACCATTTTTTCTTGTTCAGTTTTAAATGTCTATTTTTGAAAATTAAGAGCTCATTATCAAATATAAGTTAATAAATTGATTTTCTTATGATTTCCAGAAATAGTTGAAACAACCTAGCCTGACATTGCACTAAATCTGATTGAGTATACTATGTTAGTAAGTCGTACATCTCTCTAAAATCTCAAAGTATTTCATTATTTATGATCTAATACATACATAAGTAGCTGTACAGGAGTGTCCCGGAATATACTTTAAAGCTAACGGCTTCGAATATTCATCCATCTTCAAGTACCTCTTAGTTTTGAACTACGATCAGGTCACACCTGAGCTGGCATCCTCCTTTCCACATCCCCGCCACATCAGCGGAAGGACTTTATACGCCTCATATTAACTTGGACACGTCCACAGTCCACGGAGGTACAGCAACCCAGTGAGGGAGGGTACGTGGTCACTTTCCCAATCACATCCTGTGTCAAACGATGCTTCACTTTGCTGATCTCAACGGGAAGTTGAGTGAAGCTACTGAGCCACTGGAGCTCTTATTGTTTAATAGTAAGATGGTGCTTTTTGAAATTTTTTCTAATGGAGGGTGACTAATCCTTTGCCACAGCAAGAGTAAAACAGCTATTTTTTTATCGTTACCCGGGGGCACCTGTGGACCGAGATGAGTATCATTACCCACGTTACTCCATTACAAATTCGCTTATAGGGAGAGCCACATTCATTTATCTGCCCAGAAGAAAGGACAGAGAAACATAGAGAGATAGAAAGGCACATCCGTGCCCAAACTGGGATTCAAATTCCTGACCAACTGCTTGGGAGTCAGAAAAGTTAACGACTCAGCAATCAGTCGGTTACCGATGCGGAATGTTTTAGGTTTGATTCTAATCAATGTTTATGAAATTACGTTCCTGATTCTTCAATGTATATCTGTCTTGGTGGGAGCTTGAGTGTTTTCAAGCTTCATTGCTTGCTAAAAGAAAAAAAAGGACATAGGATTAAATGTTCAAAAAGAGTATAATTCTTCCACTTTGATGGGGGAAAGTATCGAAAAACTATCGGAAGCATGAGATTGATCTTTATAAATGATAAATTATTTACAATTCCATAGGTGCAACAATAGGAGTTATTCTACTACTCTAAGAAAAGAAAATAATTGTACAGGGAATAAATACAAACATTGGATATATGTGTGATTTATTTTATTAAATTAGCTAGTGAGGGAATTTAAATATTGGTTATAGAAGAATATACAGCACTAAAACACATGAATGAGAGTAAGTTATTAAAAGAAATATTTCGGAAAATGATGCATTAAGTATTGAAGGCATGGATTGATCTTCGAAAATGAAAAAAATACTTTGATAAAGTTGATGTAACTATTAAAAAAATGTAGTTGATCTTAAAAAAATACAATAGTTTCACATGAATTTGTGCAAGCATTAGAAGTATATGTTACGGATTTTTAAAAGGAAATCATTGTATAAATTATAGATATATGCGTTTGATTTTCAAAATAACACTCTTGCAAATGTAGGAGCCTCAAAATTAGATGTATGGAATTGATCTTTGAATAAGTATTAGAAAAGGAGTTATATTTGAGACATATATTCGAGACATATATTATATTCGATATTTAACAGGAATGCACTGATTTTTGGAGGTATGGAAGTGACCTTCCGAAATGAAACAGTATCTGAATATGAATGGGAGCGTTTGTTGAAGTTATGGGATTGGTCGTTCAAAATAATATTATCGCTGGTGGCTTAGATTTATATTGGAAAAGATTATAACAAATACACATGGATGAGTGATAGTAAAGTATTTGAATTGTATGGCTCTAATATCCGAAACGAATACAATATTTGCTTCAATGCGTTCTTGTTTAAGTAAAATAGATTTGACATTTACTTAAAGAAGAATGCAACATTTATATTCCTAGGTTATTACCTTGTTTTTCAAAATAATATTTCAGTGCCTGAACATTTTTTTGAAAAAAAGTATCTTACTATTGTTTCTTTTGATGTGTTTTATAATCAGTACTTCTTTGTGAGTTATATGTTTGTTATTACAGTTCTCGAAAAAAATTGAGTTTTGATCGATACAGGAATTTAATGTACATTGGGTGTTTTGTGATAGACTTTATATATATTTTTATGTTTTAGCTTCCAATAATTCATGAATTAATGTACTTATTTTGTGTTGTTGCACCAGCATGCTTCCCTGTATCTTACCCTGAGTTGGTCTTTACCAGTTAAATAGAAGGAGCTGGGTGGAGTGTTCGTGATTTTGAAGCAGGGACCAAGCAGAAAACTCCCCAACACTTGGCCAGCCAATCCCATTTCATTGGTAGACATTGAAACCGTGCCCAGTTATAACGTTCCCCAGCCGCCATTAGCGAACACGATGGATCTTCAGTTAAGCTAAGATTCGAACTCACTACCTTCCGATCATGAGAACGACACTTTTTTACCAACCAGATCACAGCAGCCTTCTACTTTGTTTGAAAGTGTAAATCGTTTTTCAATTAAGTGGAGATAACTATAACTTTTTCGATAGTTCCTTAATTTTATTAATTAAATTTTATTCATAAAACTTATAAATTAAATTTTATTCATAAAATTTTAATTAATTGCAAGTTTAATCAATAGCATTTCCACAGGAATATTTAACACATATCTTGGTAACGGGTTTCTATCATTTTATAAAGTACTCAAAGATAATTTCTGATGTTTTGATGTTCAATCTACAACTATAATTTGAATTGTACCATTATTTGAATGTATCGTATGATAAATTATAATCAACGAATGATCTGCCATCTTCATGCAAATTATTACGGCTGAATTGCACAGATGCTGTCTTCTTAGCGTTGCCATTTTCACAATTTATATTCATCCTATGAACGTTTTTTAAAATTAATCATGAATTTCAGGTATTCTTTTAAGTCTTAAATATTCATCCATATTAAAGAAAAATTAGAAATGCAACATTACTTATATTTACTTACAATATCACAATACACTGTGAAAGACTGGAAAAAATTGCAGATACACACACACCTTGATATATAACCATATTAAATTTTTATTATCATCTTTCCAGTCATTAAGTAAGTGAAATTTAATAATTTGAATTCTTGCTCGATTCATATTCAAAGAAAATTATTGATAATACTCATTTTTTAAATTTAAATTCTTATTATATTTCTTTAATATGCATTAAGCGTTTGTTGGGAAAAAGAACACGATATAAATATTCTGTTTTTGTTTTTATAATAAAATATACATATGGATGTTTGTTTTAAATTCTGATAGGAGTTGCCCTAAATTTAAAATAGAACGTTTAACTGACTTGATATTTAAATAAAAAAGGAAGATTAAAAACTTTGTATAAGGAAAAATCGTGAAAAGAAACAAAATATCAAACAATATCTAAAAATTTGAAGAATTTACATAGGATAAAATTATTTAAAAAGGCATCGGGAAAATTAAAAAGAAATTGTTTTCAAAGCAAAATAACTGTAAAAACTTATAAATAAATGATTTATTGACAGTTAAATTATATAACGGCCCATTCTTTCTTCGTATTATTTAAATATTAGAAGCTATTTTTGTTTTATAGAAAGAACTGATTTTGATTTCGGAAAAGATTTTGGCTCAAAGCCCTTTATACTGGACAAACTACCTAAAAGCAATTATCATTAATGATTCTGAGATTTAGAACAAAGCAAAAAATAGAAAAAATCTTATTATATCCTGATTTATATCTATGTTGGTTTCAAGTTCAACTAATATTATTGCGTGTTAGCTGAGATGTTCTTTGTTTGTTTCAGAAATTTCGCTAACAGATCTTACTTCGAACGATCCAATTACGTTTCTATATATAAAAACTGTAGAAAAAACAACTGTTAAACATTTTTTATATTCTTACAGTTTATTTTCAAACAATTTTTCAAAAGCGTGATACACAATTTGTAATTTAAAGTACCAAATTTTTGAAACACTTAAGTCGCATATTTTTGAGAAATATCTCTATTTTTTTGAAGATGCTCTTCAGAATTAAATGAAATTTATTCTAATTTTGAATATGTTTTACTAAGTTAGGAGAAAAATAGCTTTAAGTATTTAATTAAGATAGTGTAAAAGGAAGAATGCTTCATTTTGTCAAAAAATAACAAATTTGTTCTACAATGGGAAATATTTCTTACCTTTAAAAATATAAATTTTCAGGATTACATTGTTAGCTGTTATACTACTTGTGTTATAAATGTCATCTATTTTATAAAATGAGTCGACTGAAGCAAATAACAAGTGAAAGCAATATATTCATTGGGCTGCTTAAAATATTTTAATGTGCATTAATCCGCATAATTTATAGATTATCGGTTATATATACACAAAGAACACAGACTCTCGGTTTAGTGGTTAAATTGTTCGTAAAATAAAAAATAAGTGTTAGATCTTAAAACTAAATTTTTTGCTACATATATATATATTTTTGCTACACACACACACACACACACACACACACACACACACACACACACACACACACACACACACACACACACACACACACACACACACACACACACACACACATATATATATATATATATATATATATATATATATATATATATATATATATATATATATATATATATATATATATATATACATTTAATTTATATATATATATATATATATATATATATATATATATATATATATATATATATATATATTAGAGTGGAATCACACGTTTAGATTGTGTCATACAATTGATTGATTATATGTGGTGATTTTACCACTATAAAATTTACTAACCTAAAATAAATTAAAATAACCAACTTTAAAATTATAAATAGTAGCTTGTAAATTAAAATTTGTAAGTAATTCATCAGCAGGTGTTCCGTTACATCATTTTAATGTGGAGCCATATTAAAGTGGCACTGAAATTCTGTGTAGGTGGTATTAATAGGATCTGGCATTCAACCCTAATAATACAGGAAATAGTTCGTCACGATCTAAAAGAATGCTATCATCATTTAGGTCACATAAATATATGTGATTCCAGATACTGTGACTGCAAAAAGTACATAAATATTTATACTGATGATACAATTTATTTTATTACTTTATTATAATTATTTTAAGTAATTATTATAGTAAATAAATAAAAAAATTAGGTAGAAAATTCAGAATATGGAGATTTTTTATGTCTATAATGATCGCTTAACATTTAATTTATTTTAACAATTATTATTTTTTAATAATTTATGCACATTTTTGTTCTGGGAGTATAAATTTTGTAAAATTTACTGTAAGGTAGTTATTAATAAATGTTTACGTATTAATAAGTTAAAATATATATTAGCGTAAATGAAGTACAAGAATTTAGTATACAAAAACAACTAAAACTTCCCTATATTTTAAATTTGACACATTCAACAAAATTTCATTTAAAATATTGAAAAACATTTTGTGTTCATAATAAAAAGAAACTTTTGATTTCATATAAATAGTTAAATTTATTATATCTTGGTGATTTTTTCAGCTCATAGATAGCGTTAAAAGAATGACCTCCAAGAAAGTACAGATGGCGGAACTTATTTCCATTTCACGGCCAACAGAGATTTGCCGACATATTAGTTCGTGATGCCACCTGCGATAGACTAATGAAACAAACAAGAAGAACACAACGACGCTTGCCACCATCCTTTCTCCGCCATTTAACGGGCAAAACATGTATAGACAGAAAAGAAAAGAAAAGAAAAGTAGGACACTCAAGTTCAAGTTGTCGGAGAGGGATATATATATGTGTCGTAAGAGTTAAGAGGCCCTATAGTGGGGATCTCGCTAATTTTATTTGTTATTTTTTGTTTAAAATCGTTGAATCACGAGGAAGATTTTGGCGGAAGAAGAAACAACTTTTTTTGAGGCACGAGTTTAAAGGTCAGTCTGGTGAGGGTGAGTTTAGAATATTGTGTCTGCGGTCACACCGGATGAACTCTAGGAAGCAAGTAGAACAAAAATTGCATCGATGTTAGACTTTTGTTTCACAAGATAGCTTTGCACGATTGTTTGTGAAATTTATGATAAAGATTTTATTTTTTAAATCACAATCATATAGTGATTTTGTTGTAATTTATGGAAGGAAATATCATTTACACTGTGTTAATGATGTTCAAATCTCAGTTATGCGTTGAGAATCAAACGTAATCAAAATATAAGCCACAAATCATAAAATATAAAAAAATGCAGTGGAATTATTGTTAGTTCATAAAAAATTTATACCTTTTATATATTCTTAAATCTATATAAATTAAATCAGCCTTTCATCCCTTCAGTGAGTCGATTAACTGAGTACCAAGCATGCTTGGGAACTAAACACTTGGGGTCTTACGTTAGGCTGACCACCTAACTGGGACATATGCTTTACACCCCAGGGCCTTCGGTCATGAAAACAGTTATGGGCACTGTAGGTCTTGGCCTACATGGGCTGTCGTGCCATGGAGTTTAGTTTAGTTTTTATATAAATAAAATATTTTATATATATATATATATATATATATATATATATATATATATATATATATATATATATATATATATATATATATATATATATATATATATATATATATATATATATAAACTCATTTATCCATCAATGTCCAAGATTGAATTGAGAATGGTAGCATAAAATGTACTGAAAATTAACAAACAGTTCGTATGTCTCTGGTTAACTTAAAATTTGACCCTCGTTTCATTTTGAAATTTTGATTGGAGTATTTGTAATTGATATAAGTTTCAATTAATAATAAATTGAGCTCATTGTAAGGTTCCTTATATAGCAGCTGTTGTTGTTGTTGTTTCCAATGCTCGGTTACTAGAATTTTCACCTGTCAACATTACAAGGGGAGGAAGTGATGATAGATTTTATATACTGGGGCACCCAATGGGCTTCTCATGGTGGTCTGAAATATGATTTTTCGCAATTTAGAAACAAGGACCAAGCAGAAGACCCACAATCTTGGCTTGCTATCTCCATAGGTATAATTTTACATGGAAATCACTGAGACCATGACAACTTTTAGATGCCCTAGCTACCATTAGAGAACACGACGAAGCTTCGGTTTTATCAGGATTCGAACTCACTACTGCCGGATAACGAGAAGGATGACTAGACAAACATGGTACTATGTTCACCAGATGCTATTATTTTGAATTATTAATATTCCGAAAATCTTATTCCCCTTAAAATTGTCATTTTTCTTAACTGACAGGGATAGAAAAAAGAAATCCCCGGTATGATTTGCGCTGACATCTTCACGTTTTATCACATTATTAAAAGGACACAGCGATTATATTTATATGCTTTTTCGCCTATATTTATGTGCCTTATTTGCTGTTTGTGAACATGACGGATTTTCGATTGAATAAACTGTAAAAATGTATCACCACCAGGCTTATAGATATATCATCATCAGGTCTATAGCTTTCTGAACATAGTTGGTTTTTGACTGGATAAACTGTAGAACTTATTTCTAACAAGTCTGTAGCTTTCCTTATCGGGCCACCAAGTCCTGGGTTTTGAGACATGCTTTTAATTTATGTATTTTTCTTGAATAAAATATTATAACATAGATTTAAATACTTTGACAATGAAGTTCATGGTGATATCATTCGCAATTTATCTTAGTTCGGGATTTATAATGACTTGAGTTTCTGCGATGTTTTCAATTTCCTAAACAATTTTTACAAGTGTGACATTTATACTGATGCGGCCTTTCTTCAGAAAATTAAGGTACATTAAATTTTATTAATATATGCTTTAAGAATGCAATTCGCGATATAAATCATGAACCCATGAATCGCAAGTAAATATTTAATAAAGAAACGCAATTTAGAACTAAGAGGTATTATGCATTATTTAGCTAAAAGAACAAAAGATGTTATGGTAGAACTTGGGTGACAAAAATCTAACCACCAATCAGAAACCGGAATTGCATATGGTATGTGGAAAGATGCAAGTGTCTTAGGATCCAATTTCAGTGATAGTAAGAAACAGATTCTGTGTCTCTTTGAGATTACATCCATTATATTATATAATAAAGAGCAAATATTGGCAATTCATCAAAATTTTGCAGTAGATAATTTAAATTTCTTAAGATAAAAGAAAGAAAGCCTATTACAAAGCCATTGTGTTCACCCATTGAAAATAGCTAATATAAATAGCAAATACTGACGGTGAATTCAAAATTTTATGAATACTAGTACGCTAAAATTTATAAGTAATAACTTCAAAAGAAATGAAAAAGTTTGTTAAGTATGTCTGCCATACACTCCGGTTTGAGCTGGGCAATTCCGGTTTTCAGGTAAAATTCCTGTGTCTCTCCCGATTTATTTTACGTTCCGGTGAAAATTAAATTTGATTTTATAGATAACCAAACATATCTAAAAATAATTAATATAGACTAATTTGTTATTTATTTCTGTATATTATGAAAAGTTAAAACCATAGAAAAGTAATAGTCTGAAAATAAGTAACAGTATCATTGTATCACCTTGTCTCGCCAACCATAGCCATGCTCGAAGTTGGGTTTGCTAAGGAGTAGTAGCAGTCAAATTATAAATAGTGGAAGCAAGAAGAGACTAACAAAGAGATATGATTATATCAAATGAAGAAAAATGACTTAGGTTGCTTGGTCACTTCAAAGATAACCATATAGTTCCTAATTTGATCAAGTTTGTTGAGTATGGCTTCTCCTTATTTGGGACATCAGCACCAGTATAGACTATTTTCTTTGATGAACAACACGTGGACAGATGATAAAGAATTGATGAAGGAATCTATTGTTAAAGATTAGCTTGTAAAATGTTTTACAAGATTAAAACCAAAAAAGACTTTCTAATAATACTGGCCAATTTCTAATAATACTGGACTAATAATACTGGCCAATGAGGAATAAAAATGTAAGTAATAAATGCAAATATTGCTCACATTTTTATTCCTCATTCAAAGTGTTTCTTTTTACATAAGTAATTCCTTTATATATTAAGGTGTCGGAAATAAAATATTTAAATTTATATGATTGTCATTTATTATATTGCCATTGATTTAGGTTCTTAATCAGTAACCCTTTATTCATAGCATCTAAACCACTGTCTAAAACAATCTATAAATTTGCCAAGGGTTTGCGCCCTTGAATAACCGAGACACTTGTGGGAAGGGGGTGAGTTTCTGGTGTTTTGGTCGAACATTCCAGAAATCTAGCAAGCTTATTTATACGAAAATTATTTATAAAGCAATGCAACATTAATGAAGTCGTCAAAACGTAAATCAACAGTTGATAAATGCCACAATATAATTTAATTTAAAACAATAAAAGCATAATTATCTCTTCAAGTGTTTGAAAGATACAATGAGATAGGCAAGATCTGCAGAAAAAATTTAAGGTGTTACATTTGTGGAACAGAACTAAAAAACTGCACGAAAGGTCAGGAAGAAATAAATCCCACGCAAGGTTAAATGTGCAGCATAATCACCATGTTATCTATTAAACACTCAGTGGACAGTATTCGTTCACCATTATCCATTACAGAATCCAATAAATCATGAGTAACAATCGCAATTTTTTGAGCACGCACGTGTGTGTGAAAGAGAGAGAGACCGTATGAGTTTTGAAGTCATTATCCTTGACCTGTTAAAGCAACAATGCTACATTTGAAGTCGATTTAAATTAATACTCTTTAGGAAAAAAATTGCATTTCACTTTAAGAAGAACAATGGCAACGTCTCTCTTATTTGCAATTCCCTTTTCTTTGTTTGATAGATGAATGACAGGAGCAAAGTGAAGCAAGAGCAACGTGTGATTATGAGGTATGGTTAGCACAGCAGCTGTTATGATAAAATTGAGGGTGGGGTTTGTGTTCTCGAGCAGACTGAATTTGAATTCCTGAGAACTATCCTACTTCCTTCCTCTTTCTTGACCATAGATAAAAAAATGCTTTATTGTATTGTAGATCAATATAAGGAAGATGACTGGGCAGCTATACAGTGACATTAATACGCTGGTTCCTGTATGTTGAAAAATAACTAAGAAAATTACTGTATTTATGAATTCGAGGAAACCTTACAATATATTATACAAGATAAATGAAGAATATTGGTCTAACATTGTAGTAGGAATACATTCTTTGGAATGGAAAACTCTGGATTCAGTTCCAGTCATTCTTGAGCAAAGAGAAATGGTAGTTTTATTTCTGCTTTCTTTATACGCAGATGTCAGGGTTGCTGCATCAGCATGTTTCCTAGTACATAGACTATACTTGGCCTCTACCAGTTTGATAGAAGCTTCCGGGTGAAGTCTTCGTAATTTTAAAGCAAGGAACAGTCAGAAAACCCTTAATACTTGACCTGCCACCCCCAAAGGCATCATTTCACTTGGAGGACATTGCGACCACGCCCCGTTTTAACGTGACCCAGCCACTTTTAGCGAACAAAACGGATCTTCGGTTGACCAGGAATCGAACCCATTGCTTTCCGATAATGAGCACGATGCCATAACCAACCAGGCCACCACGTCCCGCAGATATCAGGGTGAGTGCTTGGGAGATTTTCACAATGTTTTTTTTCTGGTCGTTTTTCTTTTTTGTGATACATTGATGGAATCGTTTATCTGTGAACAGTCACTACGAATGGCAGCATGCAGCAGATGTTCAAAGGAATTCAGCAAATGTTGGTTGTCCAGCTCAAAAGATTAAAAAAAAATTAATGTAATAATTTAGAGGAATTTTTCGAAATTTAAAATATATGAAATGTATAAATTAGATGTGATTTTTGATAAAAGAAATTAAACTTTGATATAGAATAGGAGTATTTCTGATAAGTTTAATTGGAACATTGATAGTAAGCGTTGCTTGAACTAAAAGAATTTTGGAGTTTTCTTTGTCAAAATTTTGTACATAAAAATTATACTGAGAATAAATCTTTGGCGGTAGGAAAATATTTCCAAAAGTTGACTTTCATGCTTTCGTTATCATGTAAAATTGTGTTATGGGAAAGAAGCATATCTGTTACAGAAACATACAATAATTACTTAAAACAACTTATTAGAAATTGCTTTGATCCGGTATATATATATATATATATATATATATATATATATATATATATATATATATATATATATATATATATATACATATTCATCTGGACGCACAAAATTATCCATAAAATATTTATGAAAAGCATTTCATGTTAAGAAGGTAATATTCTACAGAACAACATTTGCAGGCACTTTATTTATATAATAGAAATATGAAAAAGCTTCCCAAAATGATTCTCCGGATAGTTTTATAAAAAACATTTAAATTTATAGAAGCATCCTTTTATTTTATTTTTATAATTCATTTAGTTATGAATTTATTTAATTTAAATTTAATTGCAAATACCTATTATTTTCAAATATTAAGAATCACTTACAAGTCTCGAATAACATCTATAAGTAACAAGTTTTATATTAAAAATATCCATTATTTTGAAATAATGGGTATTTTAAATATTTTGGGAAGAGCTTTCTGTTTTGAGATATATTGACAGATTCTCTTATCTGTGAAAAGTTACCGCAATCATTGCCTTTCCAAATCACTATTCAGATCCGTCTTTTAGTCTAAGCTACGAAATTCTCTTTCAAATTTTATTTCTTTCTTTTTTGGCTTCAGGGCAGTTTTGTTATTCTGAAGTTTCACATGTATAATTTTCAGAATATTTCTGTTTCTTATTACTCTCTGACACTTCTTAATAGTTGCATTGTATTTCTGTTTTCCTTTTTATACTCTAAAAATTCTTACGTTATGTTATATAAAAAGATGATGATATAGATATTATTATGATTGGAACATGCAATGATTTTCATGTGACAATTATATAAAAAGATCTTCCACTATTGAGCTACTAGTAGTTAGGTTAAAGTTACCAGAACCAATTTTTCTCTAAAACTCAAGTAGGATTATTTTTCCTATAATTATGAAGAATTTACCTATAGTTAAAAAAATTTAAAACTATAAGAAAATTGTTTTGAAACTCTTTCCGCATAAAAAAGCTGCAGTGACTCTAATACAAAAATACCGGTTTATTTGATTATTGCTGTAAATGTACTTTAATATATTATTGATTAATATATACCTTCGCTAAAAATACTTTGTGAATTGATGGTTTTTAATTTTTTCAAATAAAGTCCTCACTCAAACTGAAAGGAAACATTTTTCCCCGTACATGGAACTTATCCTTGTAATAAAAATTAAAAGCGTATTATATATTTTTAATTGATTTATTTCCAATATTATCGTTAACTCCGAAGTCTGATTCGTTTAGTGGTCAACAGATAAATTTTAACCACTAAATTTTAATAAAACAAAATGAATATCAGATTTAGTTCTTCATAGATTTTGCTCGAATCGCAATTTTTTTGTATAGATATATATCAAGCTGGGTACTAAGACATTTTTAAGATCTCTTTTTCGGAACAAGTGAATGTTGCTTTTCTATCTATAAATATATCTCCTCCGGGGAGATATCAATGTGGGGATGATATTAAAAGACCTACAACAGCCTTTAGCTGTTATGTTATTTTCAACAGACAATAATAGTCATCATTATTTTTGATGTGTCTATAAATGTCTGTATATATATATATATATATATATGTATATATATATATATCAAGTATATATAGAAAGATACATATATATATATATATATATATATATATATATATATATATATATATATATATATATATATATATATATATATATATATATATATATATATATATATATATATATATATTTATATATATATATATATATATATATATATATATATATATATATAGATCAAGAAAAAATGACTCAAACCAACATGATTTTTTGTAAACAAAAATAAATTTATATACAAATGCATAGTTGTTATTTGATAAACCATTTCATATAAATATGAGTTAAGTTTTAATTACTATTCTTCCTTCTTTTAAACCATAATATGGCGAAAACCTTTACTTATGAAGCAATATGGTTGAAAATTTTGAAAATGAAGTAGTGAACCCGGAAGATCGCATGGCCCTAACACCACCAGAGATCTCTTCCATTACTAAACAACTTACTTCTAAAACCTGGGCTGACCCTCCTGCTCCCCCTTGGTACTTCCAAGGACATCCTGGAGCCGCCACAACATTTAAGGGCTCCAGAGTACATCAGACAACACTGTCTCGACTTTCTACTGGCTACTTGAAGTGTATGATCTTTGAGGACTGTGAAAGAAAATACCCAACATGCCCCAAGTGCGACAATGCCCCGTTTTGCCCGCAACACATTTTGAAGTGCTTGGAGTATTCTCGTGAGGAGGCTGTGAAAAGTCCACATCTGCTTTTGGACTTTTTGATTGTCTTAGATCTCATGGATCTGGTCTAGTGGAACTAGACCAGATAGGGATTAGTCTCACCACCCACTACCAGAATTCGTTTGTCATAGTAATTTTTTCTCATTTGAAATTTTTGGACGATTTAAAAGTATCACAAAAATGGTGTAATCGTTTCGTCATTAATACATCATTGGCTTATAGTATTTAATTATCAGCAAAAAGGCT
>JAJQOW010002310.1:0-19809 GCA_037975125.1 Latrodectus hesperus | reverse complement strand
CACTCGGAAATAATACATAGTAAATACTGATTACGAATGATATAGATTTATTAACTATTTATTACAATAATGGTTAATATTGTCAGTGAAAATCTTTCACTGAATGATTTGGTTTATACAGGTCACTTATGAGCCATCATTTCGAGAGGTTACAGTGGCTTTATAAGCTTTGAAATCAATTGTTTAATTGTTAAACTAAATAAAACTGTTATAAAATGTACAAAAAGCATCGATTTGCAAATAAACTCTGCAAATGAAACTTTTGAGGTGTTTATAAAAAATAATTAAACTGATTTCAGGGTTATGACTCAGGCCTACAATGCCCGTATGGTTTTCAGGACTAAGGGCCCAGTGGTGCGAAACATATGTCCCAGTTAGGTGGTCAGCCTAAAGCGAATTCCTCAGTGTTTTGTTCCCACGTATGCCGGGTACTCAGCTTTAACGACTTACTGAAATGATGAAAAAGACCGAGTCAACTTTTAGTAGCGACAAACGAAACTATTTAAATATTTAAATTCTTTCATGGATTCAAAAGTATGATTAAACAATGAGCATATTTCACAAGTATTGTTCATTTTTAATCGCTTTCAGTATTTCAGAAGAGTTCCTTCAAATGCCTTATATGTCCATAACTTAATAAAAAATTAACTCCTAACCAAACAAAAAGTTATTTGTCCTCTACATTCTATAATTTAAAAACAATTAAATTAACTCCTAAACATACAGAAAGTTATTTGTTTTTTACATGTCATATAGACTATTGAGTTATTTTTCCACATTAAAATATTTAAATATTTTACTTAATTTATTGCTCATAAAAAGATTACAAAAGTTATTTTGAAGAACACTTGTGTTAAGAGAATTTATACTGTATGTAAAATGAAGTGAACATGAAATCGGTCTATTAATTTTTAGCCATTTGAATTTCATAGTAGTTGATAACAAATGTTGTTGTTGTTGTCGTGTGCCAGCCAGGCTGGCAATATGGGGTGCGCTGCTCCACTTTTCCAACTGAACCATATTTGGTGTGGAGTCCGACTTCTTCAGTACACACATGCCATAGGTACCCGTTTATAGGGTAGGCAACCATTCACTCCACATTCATATAAGGAAAGGACAAAGACAAGATAGATAGGGAGAGAAAATACATCCATGCCCGAACCGGGATTCGAACCCAGGACCTCCCTATCCGTAGTCAGGCACGCTGACCACTAGCCAAGTTGGGCGGCGTTGATAACAAATAAAAGACATTTTAAATGCAACTGCATCTTCATCAAAATTGTGTAATTATTTACTTCATGTTATGTACATATAATCATCAATAAGAATTGTATTTAAAACCGTAATACAATAATTCTTTTTAAACCAATCAATTGAAATATTGATGTAAATATATATATTAATAGGATTTATAAAGTCGCTTATTATTGGTATACTAAAGACTTCAAATGTGGATATATTTAAATCAATAAAAATGCCTGCAAGTGTTTGTTACATGTTAAAAAAATATGCTCGTGTTTGTTATGAGGATTAAATATAAGTCTATATCTGAACAAGTTTTTATTTAAAATGTCAAAGAAAATGACTAGAGCGTCACCCCCATTCCTCATTTCCGAACATTTCCAAAATTTCCATCTCGCCCTCGTTCTTGGAAAAAAAAAAATGAATCGGTCTCCAAGAAGTGAAGACAAAAAATAAGTAGGTTGCATCCTTAGCTCAGGGTGTGCGGTGGGTGCCAAAAAGCGGCAGCTTCAAATGATTCCCGAGGAGAAGAGCGAGAGCAGGATGGGATGAGGAGAGGACGGGAGGATGCAGAGCAATGGATGGAAGAAGGTTCGGTTGCCATTCCGGATGGCTAAGTTTTCTTTCGGTGCAACTCATTCCTCATTACTTTGACCAATGATGCGTGCATGCCAATTCCATTCCGGCGGTGGCAACAGTCGGGACGTCACGCGCACACCGCGCACAGATGCCGTGTGCTCCCTCTCACGCACCAATGCACGCACGAGGAGGTCTGATGGGGAGGGGGGAGAAGCGTTATACGTGTGACGGGGTGGAGGGGAGCCGAGAGGCGGTGGTAGGGGTGGTAGTAACTGACATCGAATTCGAAAAGAACTTCTGGTGGGAAGAGTAGTGGGAGACCTGTTGGAATTTTATTTTTGCTTTCTACACATAGATGTATGTATATATATACATCTGAAAATTTTTATTTTTTTTGCGGTTGGTGGCGTTAATGATAGTTTTAACTATGGCCTATCCTTGAAAGTCAATAATTTTGAGGTTCATTTGGTCGTGAGCTCCCGATGAGGAACGAGGAGGTGGGGGTTCGTTCAGTTGTGCTGTTTTCCTAACCGCTTTTTCATAAAAGTCTCTGATGATTCTAAATAAATACATGACAACAGAGATTAACACTTTGTAGAAAGAAAACCAGATTCGCAAGGAATAGATTTGTTTACAAAGCAATTTAAACTTAATTCTTCATAGCGATGATATACTTTGAATGCTGTTAAATTTCAATTTTAGATTTTGAAGAATAAAGGAAATTGATAAAACTATTCAGCAAAACAAACAACTACCTGATGAAATTCACCTCACCTGACAAACCAAATCCTTCATAAGCACAAACAGTAGTTAAATAAATTATAAATAAACATTAAGTGATTTGTTTCCTTATGAAACTTTTTATTAACTATAATATATTTTAGCTATTGCAGAAAATTTTGCACAGAACCGATGAGAAATTTAAAAAATAAATCTACGAATTCTCAGCATTAAAAATAGGTTTAAAGGTGCATTTTTATAAATGAGATCATTTTTCATGAAAAGAACCAATTTGATTTTTGAAAGCGTAAAAGAAAATATGATATAAAAATTATTTTCTTTCTTTATTTATATATTAGATGAATATAGTTTACTAGTATAAAATCAAAATAGTTTATACATTAATATTTTCGATTATATTTTATTTCATATTAAATATTAAAGTATGTAAGACTGATCGATAAATTAACTTAATTATACTTATTAACAGCTCTTAACATACGTTGTTAATTTTACCACATTGTTATTACATTATATCATTTATATGTATATACTTTAAGACAGTGAAAATGCAGTACCATGCATGAATTTATAATCAAAAACATATGTACATTGTGGATTGAGGAGTAGATGCATTGCATAGAGTTATGCAAAAGATGCGAAGTGAGAAAGATGAAACGAGATAGGAATCTGAGGAATCAAAAGTAATTGTACTACTTACTGGTCAAAATAATTTTTCAAAATTTGTTTATTTATCTCAGAGCGATTGCTTAGTGCTGTAAAGGCCAGGACACCGAAAATCAAGGAACTTCTAGCAGATAGACCTGTATGCCATGGTATTTTGATTAGATTGAGAAAATAAGTAGGTCTGGGCACCGAACCGGAGCGAACGTGCAACAACACAAATCCATTGTAAATAGACTGAGGCAAAAATGGTTGAAAGAAGGGAACGTAATACATTTCTAAGTTGTTGGTCTTGTCAGAAAGACTTCGAGCAGACGCAGGCTGGTACATTCGTAGGCTTGCTTAGAAGACTTTTGAGGCAGGTGCTAAATACTCTTTATGTTCTTATATTGATCAGAACCTTCGACAACTCAAAGCCTACATTCTTAACATCCGTTGAAAAGATTTTCATTCATTCAAGAGTATAAATGCATACGTTTGCAAAAGTGTCGTGATAAAACAATGTCATCATTGGAGTGACATGATGGAATGTTTTTAGATGAGCCATGCTTTTTTTTTGGCAATGACACTTTCCGTATGCGAGTCTGGTGATGATTCGTGATGAATCGAAATCCTGATACTGTTGTAAAACGCCATGCCACGCGAAACACGGCATTATGATTTGGGGAGCCATCATCTAAGATTTCAGAAAACTATTAGTTCTTATATCAGCAGTATGAAGTTTCAATGATGCATAAACAACGTAATCACTCCGGTAACAATACCCTTTATTCAAGTGGTTTTGTATGACATTTTTCAGGTTTACAAAACCTGATCGCATAGAGCGTGAAATAGATAACATGTTACAAAATATTCGGATGATTTTCTGGCCAAAACATTTCCTCATCTCTCACCAGTCAAAAATGCTTAAAAAAATGAATGAGTGTCTTTTCATAGGTTGCCACAACCGTATCTATCAGAATTTATTTCTAACGGTGGGCACTGGGTGACTAACTTCTCGTCACAACAAGGCCGAAAACTACTACTCATATATTTTTATCCAGTGGCCACCTGTGAACGAAGTTCCGGAGGCGAGTAGAATGACCAATGGCATTCCACCACAAGCATGTTTATAAGGCCATATTCATTCATCGTCACAAAAGAAATGATAAGGAAACACACACACAAACAGAGAGAGAGAGGAAGAAATATCCATGTTCGAGCTAGGATTCGAGCCCGGGGCCTACAGCTTAAGAGTAAGAAAGCTAACCACTCAGTCATTGGCCGGCCATCTATAAGATGAATTGTGGAAAATGGTTGAGACATTATGAGACAATCCATACGAGTGTATACAGACGAGTTACTGAAATCATTGCCACGAGAGTTGGCCTTACAAATTATTTAACATGCTGTATAGTTCTTTATAAGTATATTATGTAATAAACATAATTCATTGTTTGTATCTATCTATCTATGAATATGTAAAAATGCAGAACACATATTAACTAAAAATGGCTTGTGGAATTCAAGTCTATATGATTATATGAATTTGAGAAATGCAACTGAAATTCAGTGACTATCTTGCGAATAAACTTTTCTTCTCTTAATATTAATGCTTCTAATTTGAAAGGCGATAGATGAAACTGTAGTGGTCAGGGTAACATAAATTAGACAAGCTGCTCTTTTGCATTTGTCACTAAATATTTGCAGACCTTGTTCCATCACCTTTTTTATTTAAATAAAATAAGAATAACCAGTATTATTAGGATGTTTTTAGCTCAGATAAGTATTTTAGTGCTAATTTTTCAAAAAGGTTTTAAAGTGTTAGAAAAAGTAAATAGTTATATCTTTCGTAGCAATTATTATTCGTATCAATTATATTAATTTTCGTAGCAGTTATATGAAAATTCATCAACATGACAAAAGAGAATTCCTTTAAAATATGACATTTTTAAGTTTTTTTCCTTTGCATTAAAATATGACACCATTAAAATTTTTTCTAAAATTAAAAAATAATTGACTTATTAGAAAAGCATTATACTGTCAGGAGAAAATCATTTACAGCTACTCACAAAACAAAATATACTACTACGTTAATTTATCTTTGGAGATATTATTTTTGATATGATGTGAATGAGGAAAAGATTGGCAATTTTTTTATTGAAGGACAGCATAGAATTTTATGAGAAGATTTGGCAGACTTATAATTCTAAAAATTTTCAAGAGTTTCTTACATTCATCATTTTAAGGTTTTGGTGGATCGCAGGCTAAAAATAATAAGAAGCGCAGAATAAAGAAAAACAATTATTTATATGAGAGGTATACAGAATATTTATTTATTCATTACAAATAGTTGTAAGCGTTATGGGTTTTCATTTATTATAAAATATTCTAAAATTTGCTATAAACCGCACTATGCAAGGTCACGAATGTCGCTTATTGTGGATTGCTAACTTAAATAGATGCATTTAATAGTATATATTTGTATGAAAAAGCAATTAAAATTACGCTATTTCTCTCTTCGTGAAAAATAAGAAACAAAAATATCACATTCTTCTTTTACAAAAGTCAAAAACTTCTTTTATCTTAAAATCAAATCTTATCTTAAAATCTTCTTTTATCTTAAAATAAAAATCAAAATCTTCTTTTACAAACTTCAAAAATTTATATAAATTTATTATTATAAAGGATTTATAATAATAAAGCATTTATATTAATAAATTTATATAAATTTTTGAAGTTTGTTGACTAGGAAAAAAAATTAATGAAACATAAAATAGTATGTAATTCAATTTTATATTTCATATATAAAAAGGAAAATTTTTTAAGAAATCCCATGGTATATTTCTGTGTATTTTTCAAGTTAATAAGGATTTCGTTATTAGTATTTATTGTAATATTGTTTTTCGTTCTCGGTTTTCAATCTTTATAGTCAGATTTATATCAGGTATTTATTTAAATATTATATTCCTATCAATGCATAATCAATGTGTATCACACCAGCTTATATGATGGTTACGACCGTTGGCTCTAACCGAGTGGGCTTTGGTTCAAATCCCGAATAGGGCTAAGATGAAAAAACTGGGGAAGAAGTCGGACTTTCTGCTTGTAATGGATCTCTGTTTCAAAAGAAACCAGCGCATCCTTTTGTTTCTGTCTGGAGTTATTATAAATTTCCTCTACTTCAATTTTTTGTTGTCCTTTATCATGTACACTCAACAAGCAACAAATAAAATAAATAAATAAACACACACTTATAAATTGTTTCTCAAATAGAGACTCATTATTCTGCTCCCAGAAAAATACACAAGCAAATCTATTGTCTTAAAAAGAGAGGAATATAATAACTGAAATTATATTTACATAATTAATAAATTATATTTCAATAAATGCATGCGTAATAATTGGGTTAAAATTTGGACAAAGCATTGATTTCGAAAGTTCTTCATATGTGAAAGCCCTCAATTTATGAAATTTTTGTATATGTTTTCCCAAAAGTAACCAATTATTATGAAAGATTTAAATGATAAAGTTTTCTGGTTCATCATGCCATTTAATGGGTTTTTGATTTGAATATGCATCATTATAAAAATTAATATATTAACAACTACTCAGATACAGACTTGAGAAGTGCTCGGTAATATTTCTTGGTCAGTGGAGTTCCAACAAAGATAAAAATTCCAGATTATTTAATTGTTTTTTGTCCTGTGCACAATTTTATTTTTTCACGGCCTGAAACACTGTTATTCATTTAAAAAGCATTTTTACCTTGTCCACACAATTCATATTCAAATTCATAATATTCTCTATTTTTTTTAATCGCATAAGATTTTTTAAATAAATGGTATTGTTTTAATAAATGCTTAATTTTTTTAAACTTGTTTTGAAGTTAGATGAAAAAATTAGAGAAAATGAATTTTTGTATAATAGAGTAATTTTATTAAATTACTTTATTTAATAATTTGAATTTAATAAATAAAAATTGTGTACTTGTGTATTATTCTGTCAACTACTTTCACCAAAAAATTTTTTGCTAAATATTGCAGCTTAATGTGAAAAATATTTGCTTCGCTTAGGTGAAATATTTTGTTTATGAAATATTTAAATCTGTGGGGTCACTAAATTGCAGCATTTGTCGCAAAATCAAAATTTTAGGGACTATTGTTTTCTGGCGGAAATGGTTGAGGGGATAATATATGAGTATCAAGAGAATAAAAGTACAGCAAGCCAATAGTGTTTATCTGGGTTAGTATTATTTAGAAAGTTTTAATTATAATTTATCAAAACTTATTTTCTTTACATTTTTATTTATATTACATAAAAAATAATCCTGATATATAATAGTTTTGATTAATTGCTTTTAGTAACTATCTGTTTGTAACTCGTGATTCAAGGAAAACATTTGAGCTCCAGTGGCTCAGTAGCTTCACGCCGCTTCCCGTTAGCTCAGCAAAGTGAAGCATCATTTGCTACGGGCAGTGGTTGGGAGGGTGACCACGGTGTACTCTCCTTCACTGGGTTGCTCGAACTCCGTGGGTTAGGGACGTGTCAACGTTAATCTGTGACGTCCAAAGTCCTTACGCTGGTGTGGCGTGGATGTGGAGAGGAGGGTGCCAGCTCAGGTGTGGCCTCGTCACCTGACCGTGGTTCAAAATTACGAGGCACCTTAATAGAGCAAAGCCGTACTTTCACCTTCGTGGTGCTGATCCAAACGAAAGACGCTCTCTATTGACTTAATTCGCAATTCCAAAGGCCTAGCGAGCTTGGCTTGTCCAAGTGTCATAAGCAACAACAACAACAGGAAAACATTTACGAAAATATATTCATCGATATGATTTTTTTACATCCATTTTTCAACTAAATATAAAACTGTAAGCATGATATTTTCTTAGCTAAAAATAAATATTCCCTGAAGTTAAACGAGAATTATTAGCTACTTTTTCGAAAAAATCAAGTTATTATACCTTACTTGTATATATTTTTAACAAAAAGTAAAAAATAGTGGTGAAAAAGAATGGAAAGAAAGTCAAAAACAGAAAGAAAATCGAAGAGATTAAAATTGAGGGTTAGTTCCCCCTCCTTACAGATCCCGTTTTAGATCGGCTTAGTTGAAGAGGATTAAAAAAAAACATAAATGAAAACATACCCTTCCTAGGTCATACAATATGAGGGGTCTTCTGAATTCTGGATCGTTTTACTCCAGTTCATTGTCTACTTGCTTAACCTTGATACCCTAATGTAAGATTAAGAGTGCGTGGTATCCCCTCAGAGAGGGACTTAAAAATTCTTTTTTTTTTTTAATTAAAGGATGTTCTGATAGGGTCCATGTGTTTTGAGAACCAGCCGAGAGGGGATTACAGTTCAAACTTTGTCAATAGCGTAGGTCAAGTTTTAGAAAACTTTTTTACTCTCTTCCCCTCCCCCTTCCCTGTGCTTCCCATTTTATGTACTCTGCAGCACTCCTTTTCTCCTGTCCCCCTCCCACCGAATTTATTTATTTATTTATTATTTTCCTCTAATACTCTGCGGACGAGGAATCGGGAGAAAGAAGAGCCTTTAATTCCGGTGAAATAGTAGTTCATGATGTTGAAAATGTTTTAGGAAGATGTTCTATGGGGGAAAAGGAACACCAAAAGTAAGGTAGTTTTTTTTAAAGTAATTGTCTATTGGTATTCTATATGTTTCATTTTAAAATAAATCTTAGTTGTATTTATATCTGATTCAATATAGGTATTAATTAAAATGTTAAGAGAATATCAAGAAATGGGAAAAAATTACAAGTAGGAAGAGTAATTTAAAAATTTTTTCTATTTTACTGGGGGAAAATTAGAATTATCTTTCTTGAATCTAAACCAAACTCAATATAAAATTTCCAGTTTCTTTACATTTTTTACGATATTATTTAAATAAATGAGTACTTTCCAAAATGTGATATTAACATTATTAAAGGAATATTAGTACTAATAATTAAATTCATGTAAGCAAATTTTAATAACTAAAAGATAGTGTCTTTCGTTCTCATTATTAGCAATAACTTTCACTTTGCAGTTTCTTAATAGTAGGGTACAGTTTTTCAAAATGTAATTATTGTCCTTAGTGGTTTCGAAAAAATCGCCAAATCATTGAAGATTAATTTGCACATAATAATTGTAAAACTATACTAATTTCTGTAACAAGATTCACTTAAAGTAATCAGTATAACTTTTATCAATTCGTAAGATAGCTATTTTTGCCAAATTTATGGTCAACTTCGAAATTCTTTAACAAGATTCACTTAAGCTAACCAGTATAACTTTTATCAATTCATGAGGTAGCTATTTTTGCCAAATTTGTGGTCAACTTCGAAATTCTTTAACAAGATTCACTTAAGCTAACCAGTATAACTTTTATCAATTCATGAGGTAGTTATTTTTGCCAAATTTGTGGTCAACTTCGAAATTCTTGAATAAACTGTTCTGTTAACTATAATAAACTTCAAGTCTCAACATAAGATAATACATAATGAGATTTTTCCTAGTAATATTATGTGTAAAATACTTTTTTGAGTATCTTAAATCTGTACAAAAATATTGAATCGTCCAAACTTCTCTTCTTACAGTATATGGACGAAGTGCTTATTCAAAATCGAACTCACCAGGATTAGGGCCTATATATATATGTGTGTGCATATATATATACATTTTCCATTTTTTATATATGCTTTGGATGAGCCACGTTTTGTCGTTCGTAGATGGTTTTTCTTTATCTCCTCTTCCTCTTTCCTCTATTTCTATCGTCCTTGAAAGGAATGCCGGGAAAAAAGTTTTCTTCAGTTGACTAAAATCACCTAAATTCTTCTTCTTTTTTGTATTATTGTTATTATTCTCTTTTCACATATTTTCTATCAGCTTTCGTTCTCTCTCAAACCTTATTTCAGAGAGCTTTAACTCTTGAGAAAGCTTGCATATATTCCGAGGGGTTTTCCTTCCACATAAGATTCACTCTGCGAACGCTTCTCCTTCCTTGTGCAAAGTTTTATATGGAAACTTTATACGATATATATATTTTTTTATCTTTTTCACCACCCTTCGTTCGTCATCATCTCTTTTTTTATTTCTTCCCCTTCGTCACCTTGCTTTCCCTCTATGCACAGAAATTCCCCATTCAAAATAGGGTAAAACTCTATTTCGCTATAGACGCGTGCATATACCTTCAGCTAACCCCTTATCTTATTCTTTGGAAAGGGGGATAGAGCATTCGTAGAAAAAGGGGAAAGAAAAACCCAGTTTATTTCTTTCAAAAAAGGAGGAGGAAAGAAAAAAAACTTTTTTTGGGAGTTCAGGGTAAAATTCTCTACAAATGCAGAAAAAATATACCTTAAAATTTTCTAAAATCTTCAGGGGAAGAGTAGCAAAATAATTTTTTTTAAGAATCACTTTTTGGAGATATGGTTATATGCTTTATATTTTCTCCACTCGATTTTACGGAGTCTTTCTGTTAGGGAAATAATAATAATAAAAAAAAATGCCATGCATAAACATACGCATAGCTGAAAAGCCTGTACCATGGTCTGAGTTCCCCGTTAATGGATTTTATATTTCTTTTCTCCCACACCACCTTATACCTTTTCATATTTGTCCCAGACTGGGACGGTTTTGAGAGCTGGGTAAGTTCAAAAAGATTTTTCTGGAACTTTTTAGAGAAAAAAAGTCTGGTTTTATACCCTCTTCAGCGAAACGCAATGCCTTATCCAATATCTTACCGATTTTTATTTCTCTGAAATTGGACTTCGGTGGAAAAAAGTCAATCGGAATTGGAAATGGTATTCGATGAATAGTATAAAGGGAAATTCGAAGCTGTGTTTCGTATTATCCACTATTCGTATGTTTACCTTTTATTTGATATAAATTGAATCGTTTTCTTTCGTTAATTCCTAATATGAAATCCAAATCCTGTGCACAAATACTGGAACTTTGCATCGTAGGAAAGCATCTCAAAAACTGGAATTATATTTTCAAAGTTTTGAATTTTTTTAGTGTGTTGTTTTAATTTGCCTATGTAATTGAAAATAATTGCGTCATAAAGAATACTGCATCATAATATTTAACTTTTAAAAATACAAACATTGTTTTCCGTTAAAAATTTGTAAGATTGTTTACTCAAGACCACTTAAAATAGAGAAACGTGCATTTATATCCATAATTAAAAATAAGGCTCAATTAGCTCATTTAAAAACGAAAATATATAATTTTATCTACAACTTCATGATACTAGAAATTATAGATAATAATGTAGTTAAATTCTGTACATCTGAACAAGCACTTCAGGGTATAAATGTCAATAGATTAATCAGCTGTATGCTAGCAAAGCCTCAAAAGAGTAAGTAGAACTTCTTGTGAAACAGTCAAAAGAATTTGGAGGCCATAGTCTTAATTATTTTTACCAAAACATTGCATTTTATCTTAATAATCAAAAGCAATATGCTATGATTTAATAATAATTTATGAAATATTCAACTCTCTCAGAAACTTTGCATAAATCATGAAAATGTTTTCAAGATATACGGCTGCCTTTAACATTGAAATTTTGAGTGGTCAGAACTCAAAAAACTATTTAGCCTAAATAATAAAAGAAAATTAATGGTTACGACAGTTTTCATTAATGACATGAATTTCATCGAGTGTCTGATCTGAAGTTAGATTCTTCATGATATGTCTTTGATGGATGTTACAATATCTAGAGAAGTTTATCCCACATTCTCTTCGAAACATTCATCGAATATTTTGATAGGAGTACCTCACTTATCCGATATTATTTTGCAGTAAAATTATAACTCCAAAGTAAAGCTATGAAAAACTCCAACTGCTTCATTTCCTGACACAAACTCCGATAAACAAGACAGTTAAAAATAACAAGAGACAGAAAAAAATATCGTGTTTCTGCTTCTATCTCAGGACATGGTACAACACTATCTGAACTTGACACCTTAAGTGCTGTGTTTTCCAGGCCGCAGATGAAACAGCTAGTTTTCTAAATCATCGAGCCAACTTCCGAATGACTTAATTACTTGAACCCTCATTAAGAAGTGGTGATACGTGTTCTCAGTCGTAAATTTTTATGTTACACATCGTTGCCATGGAGACACTGACGCCCGGATCGTTGTGAAAGTAAAGTTTTTATTCGGAAAAACCTTCTTTCTCAGATAGGGTGAGAATGGTGGTCGTCTGAGCGGGATCAAAAAGAACAAGCCCCATTTGGAAGAAAAGCGGAAAAGTTTTATAAAAATATTCCTTTGGCGACCAAAACTAATATATTGGTAAGTGCATTAAAGAGGCAACTCTCTTCTCGCCCTCCCCTGTCCTCTTCTTAACTGCTTTAAGGCAAAAGCATCGTAAAAGGTGGCGCACCCTGGTGTTAAAATTATTACGCCCCTAAAGTTTAGATAAAGGTGTGAGTACATATATTGGTTACTTGGAGAACTTTAAACTTCGGTAATGGCAAGATATTGACTTGGAGCTACCAACCCTGTTTTATTTTTCTCCTCTTTTTTTTTCCTTTTCATATTTACTTCCACTTAAAGTCTTTCGCGTCGGAGCTGATATGTTATTTCCTTATTTATGGTGGACACTTTGAAAAGTTTTCGCGACGAAAATTAAACTTCGGCGAAGAGTTGTTTTTAATTTTTAACACCGCTTAGTTCGTTACGGTTTAATCTTGTTAATCAAGAAGTTAGTTTAGGAAAAGACATCCTAAAAACTCGCAGGTAATGAAGAAAACTTTGTCTGTCTTTTCTACTCGCCTTTTGTGTGTGCAAAATCAGTTAAGCAGCAAACGCTAATGAATGTGTGGGCAGTTTTTAAAGATAGTTAAGGAAGAGGTGTTAAAGGCGGCATCGAACAGTAAATTAAAGGCTGCTTTACTGGATAATAAATTACTTATATTTCTCAAACAAAATAAGCTTAACTTAAAATTTATGATTTATTTTATAACACAATTCAAAAATAAATTGAATAAAATAAAGACGCAAGTTAACTCATAGGAATTTCCGTAACTGATTGAGAAATAAATGTTTATTAAATTCTTTAGATAATGAAATTAACATGAACACATTGCTGCTATTAAGATTGCTGTAACTGAGAGGAATTCGAATAAAAAAATGGTGTATATAGGAAAAATATATTATACTAAAAATAATAAGTGAAAAACTTTTTATGAAATTTGGAAAAAAAAAAGATCATGCTAAATCATTACCCAAAACAAAAACTTGTGTTAATAATAACTGCATTTACACTTTTGACAATTGAATCAAACAGAGACTAGATGACATGTACAACTGCCCATGCAATTTCATTGACTTTTATAATTGCATATGATGATGAATCAGTATCTCTATAACTATTGATCAAACGTCTTCTGTTGTGGGACATTCATAGATTTTCAGACTAAGCTAGGAGCCAAATATTTTCCATTGTTGTTCCACAATTATTAAAATCCACAATTTTGCAACTTGTGATCACCCATTATATTGCTCAAACGTTGGTTCTTATAATTCGAATGAATGGTAAAACCATAATCATTAACACAATGATTACACAATGTAACAGCCACTGCTCGAAGTGCTGTCATAGTGAACAAGAATTGAATGAAATATGATTCAAATGGTAATCCATACTATCACCCCACATGATAAGCTACTGTGTTGATGATGACAATGTGCGTTCCCTAGTGTGATGCCAAACATAGGAGAGACCATCATGATGTTGTTGAAAACACCACGTCAGTCATTCTTGGGTACTGTTTCATCACTGATCTCATCATTGGTGGCGTTACTCTCTGTGATGTAGCATCAAGGAATCCCGAATCCATGGTCAAAGAATTCATAGCCCATGTTACTACAAACGCAGTCGAACTGTTTGCGCAGATGTTCTCTTGAACAACTCTTTTCTTTGTCTCAGATCTCTTGACGTGACATCACAATCCATCAAGATCATGAGGGTAGCATGTCTGTCTTATGGTTATATGATATATATAGTATGACTTACAACTCATACTAAGCAGCTGAGATCCAATACAGCGTAATATATGAAATCTTTAACTCAACGATTCTATATTCTACAGACAGTTTTTTTACATTTTAATTGACAAAAACTAGGAAATATTTTTTTAAATAACGGCAGGTACTGGGTGACTAACCCTACACCACAACAAGGCCGGAAACTATTACTCATTTACCATTCATTACCCGGTGGGCACCTGTGAAGCAAGTCACGGAGGCGAGTAGCATTACTCGCGCCATACCACTACAAACTCTTCTATAGGGTGGGCCACAATTATACATCATCTCAGAAGAAAGGACAGAGAAGGAAAAAAAAAAAAATCCATCCCCGAACCAGGATTCGAACCCGGGACCAATAGCCTACTAGTCAATAGCCAATAGCTAATCCGTAAGATATCACAGTCGGCCTAAGCTGGGAAATATTTACAATGTATATTGATCTATTAACAGTTTTGGTTCTTAATAACTCAGAGCTTTATTTTAATACTCTTGGTGAACACAAAAAGAAGGAGTTTTTAAAAATGAAAAGTTGTAACAAAGACTAGGAAAACATTTTGTATTTGAAATGTTTGGATAAAATACCAAATTTCATAAAATTTTAAATTAAAACTACTCCTACAAAATCAACTTTTTACTTGCCAAATGTACATATATTGGGTTTTCTAGCTCATGTTTAATACCTTTACAATCAACGTGAAATGCCAACATTTCGCGTTTTTAAAATTTGTCTTTTCTTCTGTTTAAATATGATTTCGGGAATTGGATTTGGTTTGTTTGTAATTTAACAGTCATATTTTGATCAAGAGGGTTAATTATAACTAGATATACACTGTAAAAAAAAACGGAAGAAATACAGTAAAAATCACTGTTATTTAAATAGCTATCATAGGAACACTAATGATTACAGTAGATTTTACTGTAAAATTCAGCCGCAGAAAATCGTTTGCTATTGAGCATGCGCATTGAATTGGCGGGATAAAAGTTTCGTCTGTTCCTGTGACAAATGAATCAAATTAATTTCGCCATTTATTTGCACTTGTTTTCGCTTAGTGAAGTTGGTGATATTTTGAGCATAATTATTCCTTTAGTTGAAGTTCTATTGAAATTTAACCACCAAATATAAGGTAACGTATACTTTTCATATTGTTTATTATGCAAGTTGTTAGCTAACTTTGATGTAGATAAATTCTTATAAATTTGACTGAACATTTCAAAAAATTCTAAGCTGAATTTACAAACGATCATATTTACTAGTATTAATTTAGTGTCAATATTTTTTACTTACTTTTTATTAATATTTAAAATATTTTATAGTAGTTTGGTAACATAATTGATTAGTATTTTAATTATAAATTTTTTGATGAAATTAGGATTGTATTTAAGTGCTTCCATTGTTATAAAATTGCTTAGCTATATTTTTTCGAAACTAAAAGTGAATAATCGTCTATTGTTATATTCTTTTAGATATATATTATTAAATATTTTAACGGAATTTCTATTTTATTTCGTTGTGGAAAATTCTTGATTTTTCTGTCATTGTAAAATGATTTAATTTATTGTATATTAACTAAATATAATTTTTATATTTTTAATAATTTTTTGATTAGAATTTTATTAAAAAATGTTTATTTTTTAATACAGATTGTTAAATTGCATTCTAATTTTTATCATTAAATCAATTCCATTTTGTAACATGCATTAAAATAATAATTTTTTTAGGCACAAATGTTTGTAAATTCTTTCAATAAAATAATATTACAATTAATGATATTTATTAGAATAAATGGTCTTGTGTTTAGAATTTGCATGAAATGTAAAAATGCATTTCAATGGAAAATGTAATGTTTTTTAAAATATTTATTTTTTAAAATCATTATTTTATAACAAATATATAAGAAACATTTTTAAATACATATTAAGAAGTACTATTCGAATTAAGGTGATTTATTTAGAAAATGTAAGGTTTATTATTTTATAACCATGATTGATTTTTTAAATTTATATTACTAATTAGAACATTAATTAAAAACCTATTTGGGAAATCTTGTTGGTAGTTTGATATTTATAAAACAAAATTTCTGGGAACACATTTTTTTTGAAAAAAATTACATTATTACTGCAAATTTAACTTTATTTTATTAAAAAATTGCAAAATTTGTAGTGCTATTTATGATTTATTTACATGTTAGTGAAGAAATCTGAAATTCATAAAAATAAAAGCTAATTTAAAATTATAATTAAGAAACAAATATATGAGTGAAAACTTTGTAATTTGTTCTTGCTTAACATATTTAAAACATATTGTGCTCAAGATTTTTCTAATACTACTGTGCACACTAAATACTACCTTCTAATATAGTCACACTTTTTAAAAAAAATTTTAAATATACCTATGTTTAGAGAAAATAAAAATTTATGAAGAAAATGTTTGATTTGTAAAGGAAGTCTTAAAATTAGAATAATCACAAATAACTTTTAGTAGTAAGACTATTTAGAGTAAAGCCTCTTCTTACCGACTTCAGCCATATTTGAAAGATAGAATAGGTATTGGGAGAGTGAGAGTGTTTTTGTAAGCACGTGTATTTCTAAAAGTTTTCTATTTACTTATCCTTCATTGTGATATCCGACAAGAGGCCAAAATGCAGTGTGTTTTTAGATGTTATGATTGAAGAGGCTGTAAAATTAATATGAGGCTTCTCCATTTGAAAGAAAAGATATTAACACACCTAGTGATATTTCCACATTAAAAAAAGATGACCTTGCTTATTTTTAAAGCAAAGCATTTTGGACCATTTTAAGTGTTTAACTGCTGTAGATTTAAATGAAAGACTTAAGTTTGCATCAGCTAAAAAAATTAAAAGAATTGTTAATTTCTTAAAAACTTCTCCTCCTGGAGGTTGTAAAATACAATTTTCAACCATTGAGGAATTGGATGAAAAAGAGGATATTGGAGCGTTTATTATTCTTCTATCAGCAGATTTTGGAGAAGACTTGAAAAAATATTTAGATGTACTGCAGTAAAGTACTCAAAATTTTATTTTAAAAAAAATTACTGCTTAGTAAATTATAAATAAGAAATTTAGAAATGAATATAAAAGTTAATCATAAATAAATTAATCAGGAATTTGTTTATTGGTTTTAGATTTCCGCATCTTCTCAGGATGCAGTAGATATTACAGACTTACCTTGCACACCATGTCTATTAATTTGTGGTATGTATTATTTATGTATTTCATAAGGTATGAAGTGTTTTAACTCAAAAGCAAAAATTTGTTGTTACATTTATTGACCTCATCAAAAATTGTTTACTCTGTTTACATTCTATTTAAAATAAATCACATGAATATATAAAATTCTAAGAAAATCTAAATAAATTGTTTTAGTTAAATATATATTTTTTTGATACAACTTCAATTTTATTCTTTATTTATCTCTAAGTACGTAAATATGCAGACCTAATAAACAGCAAATTTTTTTTATATTTCCTAATTTTGGACTATTTCATGTAATTTTTTATTGAAATTAAAGTTTTCTTAGCGGGAAATACAACTTTGATCTCACTCTAGGACAACTTAGATTTCACTTTTGAGGTAACTATTTACGAATTAAATAAATTCAGTTTTAAGAAAATGTTTTATAAAATGTCATTTCATAAATTATTGTTACTTTGACACATTATAGCATTTTAATTTTTCTGTTTATTTTCGATGGAAATGTTTTTAAATTGTATATATATGCATGTAAAAGAAATGTTTCCATATTCTCTACAAAATTATTTTTTTAACTTAAAATCGGTTTTTGTATGTTATCTTTAAAATGTGGGCATAAAGTTCATATTTCGCACTTTATTTCTAAAAATTTGTAATTCACAATTGAAAGTGTTACGATTTGCTTTTCAGAGGATATAATTTTCAATAACATAAATGAATCCTTATAAAACCAATTCTATATTCTCTTTTAATTAAATCCATTATAAATTAGTTTCTCGAGATAGAAAACATCAGTTAGAAAGATTTAATTGAAGTAAAGATTTTATCATTTTCATAAAAAGTGAGACGTTCAATACCAAAAATTCTTATCATGAAATTGCTAAAATCCCTTGAAATAATTTTTATCATCAAAATGTTTGTGATTGCATAAATGTAACAACCACTTGTTAACTATTAAGAGAAGTATATTTTAAGGAAATTCAATCAATTATATAAAACAATAAAAATTTCTAAATATTTTATTGAACTATTAAACAACTTTTCCTCTGAAATATTCAGCTCTTGATATTTCAAATTAGTTATTCATGTGTCTATTTTGTTTTTTTGTTTTTCAGGTGCTTGCTTGTTCAATTTTAAGCCCTCGCGGGGAACGAAATCTAAAAAATATGTCAAGGAAGGAATCCAAACACGTGTTTTTGTCACTTTTAAATACATTATACAACTTTAAATAGCTATAATTATTAAAATGTAAATAAAAAAATTCTTTACAATTATTTGTGTATTGTCAACTATATTGCTTTTTTTCTCAGAATCTTTATTTGCTTACATTATAATAGAAAAAAATCAATTACTTTAAGCAATATCAAAAAGAAAACTTTTATTGTCTTTACAGTATAATTAAAATACTACATCATTAACTAATTCCCCTTTGGTATTTTTAGTAAAATGGAATGTTTTGTAAGGTTTCTTTTTATCCTAAATCTGTAGAATCACAGATATATCAAAAATCAATTTTATGCTAAGCTTTGTATCTTATTCAATATAACTGCTATTTCTTAATTTTTTTAAAAAAATATGTAATAAAAAAATCAACCTTCTTAATTATTCAATTAAGTTACGATTTGATCCAAGATTTTGAGGTAAGAAAGTTAAGCAATCTCGTTAAGTATTGAAAGTTAAACTATTGATCACAACTAATGTTATATTGCTCTGAAAAATGCTCTGAAAATGACATCTTCTGCAATATAACATTAGTTATGTTTTTGTACTTTGTATATTATATAAAAAAATGCTTAATAATAGCTGGCCCATAATTGGGAAATTAGCTAATGTGTTTTCAAAATTGATTTATACTCTACTGTTATCTTTACAAAACATGATGATAGCTGTAAATAGCTATTGCAGTTGGTTTTGTAGAATATGCAGCAAAATGCATAGTAAAATGTGTTATAAAAATAACAATAAAAAGTGCTGTAAAAATAACAATGAAAAGTGCTGTAAAAATAACAATAAAAAGTGCTGTAAAAATAACAATAAAAAGTGCTGTAAAAATTACAGTTAAAAGTGCTGTAAAAATTACAGTGAAAAGTGCTGTAAAAATTACAGTTAAAAGTGCTGTAAAAATTACAGTTAAAAGTGCTGTAAAAATTACAGTTAAAAGTGCTGTAAAATTACAGTGAAAAGGGGCTGTAAAACTACAGTGAAAAGGGCTGTAAAATTACAGTGAAAACTGCTGTAAAAATTACAGTAAAAAGAACCGCAAAAGTTTTACGAATATGCTGTAAAATTTACAGCATATTGTACTGGCGCCCAAAACGCCAGCACATTTTGCTGTAAATTTACAGTGCTTTTTTTAGAGTG
>JAJQOW010002309.1:0-19828 GCA_037975125.1 Latrodectus hesperus | reverse complement strand
ACTGGTCTCAGGATAGAAAATGGTATTTTAAATTTTGTTGTTGTTGTTGTTGCTTATCCTCCATGTCTGACGGAGTCAGACTAGATCCACGAGTTCGTTGACTGTAAGGAAGTCGAAGACTAAAAGAGGACTGCTAAAGAGATCCTCCCTAGAGAGACCCATGCAATCCAAAAGATGCTCAGGAGAAGCCTGATGATATTGGCACTTGGTGCAGGTGATGAAAGTTTTCCTGCCCTCGTTGAAAGTGAGGCACTTAATATGACCGCTAGCAAGTCTTGAGAGAACAGTCCGGGTACGTCTGTCACACGGGAGGTCAAGGGACAAACCCGGTTTTGATCCCTTGTACCAATTATGGGTGGGGGGTGTTTTCCACTCCTCCGAGATTTTTGATTTTTCCCGGGAGTATAACTCCAGAAAAGTAAGTGTGGAAGAGGGAGTATTTGAAATCCTGCAACCCTCCTTAGCAAGATTATCGGCCATTTCATTCCCGTGGAGATTCACATGTGAAGGTATCCATTGCAAGTGAACATCATGATTAAGTGAAATGAGTTTTAATTTAAGCAGGATAGAGTTGCTGATCTTGTCGCCTACAAGAAGCCAATTACTAAGATGGTGGAGAGAACTACGGCTGTCAGACAAGATCCATAGGTCACCATAATCCTCTTCAGAAAGAATAGCTTCTAGTCCCAGGTCTATCGCAATCAATTCACTTCTGAAGACAGAGCAGTGATTGGGATTACGATGAGAAAGAGTGAATTTGGTGTGAGGGGTTTCAATATATATGCCACTACCTGCTAGAATATCAATTTTACTACCGTCAGTGAAGATTTTGATGGCATTTTAGGAATGTGGCTTAGGTTTTCCAAGGTCAGTTGTCTAAGATGTTCTGGGATGTAGTCTTTCTTATTAACATGAGTACTTAAGTTAAAGTGAAAGTAAACCCTGGGGAGTCCTTCTGCAGGATTTTTAAATTTTAAATTTTAATAGCTGTTATCTCATTTTCTAAAATCCATGTTGGACATAAGTGAGAGAAAGATAGATGATTACAATTTATACATTTCCCTTTTGCTTGACAGTTAGAACTTTCATGCTCTACTTCAACACAACGAGTGTTAGTAATATTTACTCTACAAGACGTTCTGGTATGCCCAAACTGCTGGCATATGAAGCATCCTAATAATATGGGAATATATGGAAACACAGATGGTGACTTATAAGCAACTTTGATAGTTTCAGGTAACTTAGTTGCTCAAAATGTTGGAATTAATATTATCATTCCTTTTGATCTTGATTCGCTTGACATTGCAGACCTTTTGATTCTGAATATTTGGAGCGATTACCTCTTCCATGACATTTAGGATATTGGCAGCTTATAAAACGCCACAAGAAAAATTAAAACGACCATGGGGTATGACAACTATATCAAAAATGGCTAATTTATGCATGTTTTTAAATGATATGCTCTGACTAACTAAAGATGTTTCAATGAGCAGATCACAGGAAGTTAGTTTTCGGATAGACTTAACTTCACCAATGTAGTCAGATATACAAGCGTCTCGAGCCAGAGCCCGGAGCCTCGGCTCCCAGAAGATTTTGGCTATGATTCAGTGACTTGGCGATGTAAAGAAAGCGATAAGTTTCTCTGGCTAGGAAGTTTATCTCATTGTTAAACATGGCGGATTTCACAGCTACGCTTTCCGTTTTCCTTTAGAAAAATGTATCGATTTAGTATTGTTATATTTTTATAAATATAACAAATTATTAGTTAATTAATTCATCGGGAATATAATTTCTTTGTATTATAAAAACAATGGATGTGTGTGTATTGCGTTTACATGATCTTTTCCTCTCTAAAGATTAAACGACTTAGTATTGTTATATTTTCGTAAAAATAAGAAAGAATTTGTTTATTAATTCATTGTGAATATAATGTCTATGCATTATTAGAACTATTAATTATTTATTCATAAATAATTTACTATTGTTTATAAATATGTAAGTTGTTATGTTTATTAAACAGATTATGCATAAACCCTTTTGACATTATTGCAAACAAAGTAGCTGAAAAATATTTTATACGAAGTTTCTACTTAAGAAAGAATTTTATTTTTTGAAATTTATTTAGCTTGATATTTTGATTTATCTAAAGGAAGAGAAGAATTGTAGTTAATATTATATGATTCATTGTTTCTTTACAAAAATATTTCTCCTAATTCAGATTCTTTATTTTAATCACTGTTCAAATTCATCACCATCATGAGAACAGTATATTTTTTCATCAAGTACATCCTCACTGGGTACCTTCTGCTGAAATAGTTTTCTTCGAGAACTCATCTCTTTCATTTTCAGTTAATTTTATGTTTGTACACTATTCTTTAGAAGTAAAACGGCTAACAAGAATAGGAAAATAATCTGGAGCTCAAAATTGAGCTGCTTATGAAAAACGTTTTGAAGCAATATTTGTGGCTTTGGGCACGGAGTCATCCCAATGTTACATGAATTCTGAGAAATTTAGTGAAAAAAATTTATTTAGTTTCACTCTCAGTTTTTTACATACGATATTTTATTCCCATTTATAATATCTTTATTAAAACACAAAAATCAGAATGAAATGTTATACTGAGTGTCTTTTTATTCATATAAATGAAATATATAAATTTTCCCGTTTTTAAAGAATATAAATCTTTTTGTATTTCAAATAAATGAGTCGCATTCTTAAATTGAACTACAGATGTTCAATATTTACAACTTGTGATGTATCTTATTTTGAATTTTTAATTTAAAAAATAGACAATGTACACACTAAATAGCAAAATATTTTTTATTCAGCGGTTTTTTATTGAAATTTATATTACATACAAAGTTTATTAAAACAAATCATGTGTGCAAAAAATGCTTTAAACAATTTTTATTTTGAATTAACAGATATTTTAATTTAGAAAAAAAACTTGAGGTGCTAATTTATAATTAAAGCATGATAGTGTCAAAAACAATTTAGTCAAATTAATTTTATCATGGGAATACAGAAATAAGAAGGAAACGTGATAATGCAATTCACACTTCTTTGTTACTTTCATATTATCACATCCACCTTATCTGCGAAAAAATAAATGTCTTCAGCACCATATAAAATACAAATAAAGTTGTTATCTATTTCTATTTTAAATATGGTGCTAAGATATAAGCAAACTATTGCGCTTTTCCTTCATATTTCGAAAAAATATTAAAACTTGCAAACATATATAAACAAATCGACTAACACGAACCTCGTTTCAAATTAGACCGGGGAATAAGAAAACATAGGGTTACTAATATTAAGTCTGAACAATAGTCACATTTTACACCGCCAAATTATTGCAACTACTCTCTTCAAGTGCGCATGCGTTAGAATTCCCATTTGGAGCCGACGTTCCGGGCCCGGTCTCGAGACGCTTGTGTCAGATATACCCATCTCAATAAGAAAGTGAGACACATTTAAAAAGGAACATTTAATCTTATAATGTAATAATTAGTATCAGCAAAATCAATTCGTTGCTCCCGAGGGAGAGGGAAAATAGACACTCACATCGGAAATTTAAAAAATTCAAGATCTGACGGCAGTTTCCCTCCCCAGTGCAGCCATACATTGGATGTAGACAACTGCAACAATGCTAATCAGATTTCATACGATTTCAATACAAAACTTTTGTGCACTCTACTCTTAACGAGTCACTCCGTGCAAAATCTCTTGATGCATTTCAGCTGAATGATGTGAAGATCAATAAACACCACACGTTCACCTAAAACAGAAACCAAAGTATTATGTTGGTTTCTGGGGACTTCAATTATTAGGATTCTCTTTTCCAGGGATACGAATCTCCACACACGGCAAGCACGAGAGTTATACAGTCTCCAAGAAAAGATTATAGTAACATGGTGGCAATAACTACTCAAGGGGAATCTTCAACCTCTCGCGATGCTTCCGTAATAAGGGAGAAGAGAAACAAAAAGGTAGAAGAAGAGAGAAGACAAGAAAGAAGGGGACAGATCACTGGGTATTTTGGGATTGTGACAGCCGTGTTTACTACAGAAAATGAGCTCCCTGAGAGAAATTATGGTCTAAGATTGTGTATAGTTAGTTATAGTTTGGTTCATTTTATCATTGGTTTTTAGAAAAGTTTCTTGAATTAAAATTATATCTGGGTTATGTTTTTCTATAAAAATTATTGATGATTGTTTTTTATTCTTAATGTTTTGTGCATTCCAGGTAATTACGTAAGGAGGTTTAATCTTTTTATTCCATTTTTAGTGTTTGTATAAATGCTTGAGATTTCCTGAGAAATTGAAAAGTCGCTTCATTTTTATGTTGTCATTTATTTCAGCTATTTTACTGTTAAATTCTTGGAATTTATTTCTAAAACCTTGGTTTACTATTAATTTATTATTTCTGCAAGGTTTTTAACTGCAGAAAAATTTTGGATGTTAGGTAAATTTTGTGTGTGGTTATTTTGACAAAATTAATTTTGTTTTTAGTTTAGGTGTTTGGGAATGTATATCTAGTTATTTTAGGTGTCTTTGGGTAATTTCTTCAATCTTCTGGATGTTTTCCTCCACAGTTGATATATTTTGTAAGAGTGTCTTGTGATTTTGTACAATCTCTATGTAAGACATATTGCTTTACAAAAGCAGTTTTTGTAACTGTGATTCCATGCCTGACAGTTATATTTTAGTTAGTCTGCAGGCCTGGCTTTATAAGCCTCTACAATTTCTATTATAGCACATAGTTCTTCTGTTTGATAAATTTCTTCAGTACTTTCAGTTTTGCTTTACTATATTTGGAAAATAGGTAGCTTATATAATTTTTTGATATCCACAGTTGTGTTATTTCAGCAACTTTGAGAAATTCATTGCTTCTATTTCCTCTTTAATCTCCTCAAAATCCAATCTATTGGAAGTCCTTTCACTGCTAATTTTTCTAGCTTTTCGCGAATATGATGAACTGTTCGATGTTAATCTCATGGAGGATGTTGTCATTTTTCTATGAGTTTCTTGATACTTGAGGAAGACTTTAATTCTCACCTGATATTTTAATGCTATAAATATTTTTCAGATTTTATTTTGAATTCATTTCATCAATTTGCTTATGCTTCCACTCGTTTTAATAAAGATAGGAACTGTGTGTTCCGGGTTTTCGACTTATTTATAATTTTCGTGCAATTATTTTTCATTAATATATATTTTTTGAGGGGGTTAATTATTTCCGTTGTTTGGTTTCCTAATTTTGTCTGTATTATTGTAACGTTACGCTCTGTAACGAAACAACTCAAAAAAGTTTAAGCAGGGCTGACATCTACCCGATGTCGTATTTCGACAGTTGAATTAATTTTACTGAATATAACTCAGAATGTGAAACGAAACTAACAGTCACTAGGTTCAGTTTTTTAGGTCTTCTTATGGCACGATCACACTTGGTAACTTGAGGTTGTGTGACCTCTGAAGACGGACTCTGCGATTTCACATATTCAGTTTGTTGAATACTCTGCAGTGGCAAGCTCTCCAAGTCATCTCCACTGATTTCGAGCGGAAACACACGCTGAACTGGACGCACTATTGTAGAAGACTGAGTTTTCAATTTGATAGTTCTTACTTATCCATCCTTACCAACATCCGGGCTAAAGGCCACTGAAGGCGTTTTCTCACATCGTCTCCAATCAAAACGATATCACCAAGATGAATGTTATACGACTGAGGATTTTGTCTTTGTCGTTGAATCAACAGACCCAAATATTCGGTCCTAAATCTTTCTCAGTGCCATGATCACTTTGGATCGAAATCTTAATTGCTTGCGGTAGTGGTTGGCATCTCGCATATCTAAATCTTTATCGTCGACAATTGATCTGTCAATCAGACACATTGCAGAAGTAATAGGCGTGAGATCTTGCATGTCTTCGGATAGATATGTCAATGGACGGGAGTTAACAACTTTTTCGGAATCGCATAAGATTGTCATTAACTCTTCATCCATGAATATTGCTTTTCCCAAAGATCTTCGAAGAAGCTCCTTCACTGTCCTCACAAGCCTCTCTCAGAAACCACCCCACCAGGCAGCTGTGGGGGTATAAATTTCCACTCTATGCGTTATATTTCTGCATAGCGGGACACTTCGTTCCAGTCGATGGCAGCTAATTCGTTATATGCATTTCTAAAATTTGTGCCGTTGTCTGAATATATTACTCGAGGTCTTCCTCTTCTAGCCACAAAACGAAGAAAAGACAATAAAAAGGCGTCAGAAGAGAGTAAAGACACCAATTCAAGATGGACAGCACGGAATAGGGCACAAGTATAGAGGACAATCCATACTTTACTACCACCTTCTATGTGCAAGGGGCCAGCCAAATCTATTCCTACCACTTTGAATGCGGCGGCATCTACTCGATCAGCAGGTAAGGAAACTGGATCAGTCATTAAAGATTTACTTTTAAATCGCCGGCATCCAACACAAGCATACCATATTTTTCTAATAGTTTTCCTTCCACCTAGTATCCAATATTTTTCACGAATTATGCTGAGAAGTAACTGTGTACCAGCATGATAATTCGTAGTGTGAAAATGCTCTATAAGTCTTTGAGTAAAGATACAATTGTTAGGCAGTAGGATTGGTGATAGAAAGTGAGGAGCATCAATACGTTCAGTAATTCGAGTCCTTACACGGAAGATGTTGTTGCCATCTTTAAATACACACAAGTTTGGTATTGACTTTTCATCTGGAAAACTTTGAGTTTGTACAGAATGAATTAGTCGGATCTCAGCATTCTCTTTCTCCTCTAGGCTTAATTCCCCCACTTTTCTCTGATTAACACTACTTCTTGCATTGCTAACAAATCGTAGAACCCAAGCCACTAATCTTATGATCGAATGAAATTTGGAAAATTTCTCAGCGTACCAAGGTACATTTTTTTCCGTCAAATTTAGATTACATACTCTAACTCTTTTTCTTTCTGAAGTAATTTCGGAAGTTCCGCAATTATTTAGTTCGGAAATGGGCCATGCGTCTGGAGACTCAACTAACCATGAAGACCCTATCCACCAGTGTGACTCAACCAAATAACTAGGTGAACACCCTCGAGAGATTAAATCAGCAGGATTAATTTTCCCTGGCACATGTCGCCATTCGCTATCAGGAAAAAGCGTTTTATTTCTTTAATTCTATTCGAAACGAAAACTGACCAATCCCCTTTATGTCTTAACCAATATAAAGCAACCATGGAGTCGCTCCAAAAAATGGTTCCATTTCTGTAATGTTAAGTGCTTGCTGCACCGAATGTCCTAACCTGGCACCTATACAGCATGCCATAAGCTCTAACCTGGGGATAGTAATTTGCTTTAAGGGAGCCACTCTAGATTTTGCTCTGATAAGCACAACCTTTACACCTTGGGAAGTGTCTGATCTCAGAAATATGCAAGTTGCATTGGCCTCTTTACAAGAATCAACAAACACGTGCATCTGAGTGGTATTGTTATGAAACAAACAAACAAATAAATGACTCCAATTTTGAAACATACACATTTAATTAAAAAATGAACAAAATTTACAAGGAGCCATGTATGGGTTCGCGACAATCTCTCTCGCCTGCTTCGCGTACAATGAGAGTCTCTCTGAAAAATCAAAACAAAACACAAAAAAAAACATAGGATCTTAAAATCGAAAGTGCCGATGGTGAGACATTACAGACTAAATTATTCCTTCCTTCCCCGGAGTTTTTTTTTCTCTTTTTCTCATTCCAAGGAAATCAACCTGCAAATAAAAAAGAAAAAAAAAACACACACAAACAACAAAGAGCAAAATTTAGTATTACAGATAGCCCTGATCAATCGGACTCTGGCTGAAACACAAAATTATGTGGAATTATATAATATTAAATATAAAATAAAAATTATATCAAAATAGCACAAAATAATTATCTAACACAACAGAATTTTCAACCTTAACTAAACTTACAAATAGACACATTTTTACTCTAAAAAACATTTTTTTTATTATGTACACATGTAACAACAATTGAAATTTGTATTAAAAAAAAACATTTTAATTGAATATCTGAGAAAAAAGAAAATAATTAAGTTTGGTTATTCAGCATTCTACTGAGACTATCGGCATTCTGATGTAATTTGCCCTTTCTGTGAACAATATCAAAATTTAGACACCTGTTCCTAAGTTTGAGGCATCACATTGAATGATAAATTGTTTTTGAAAGTCTGGACTGTAAAGTACAGGCTTCTTTATTAAAGTGTTCTTTAATTCTATGAATGCCTTTTCGCAGTTATTATTCCATATTACAGTTCCTTTCTTGGACTTCCCTTTTAACAGGTCGGATAAAGGCGCAGCAACTACTCGAAAATTCTGGTATATACTTGCTATAGTACCCAACAAGACCTAGGAAAGCTCGTACTTCGGTTTTGCTTGAGGGACGTTCGAAATCGGTAATGGCTTTCACTTTAATATCACCTGGTGTTCTTTGACCTTGTCCTACAAAGTGTCCCAAATATTTAACACGAAGTTGAGCGAATTTGCACTTAAGGGGTTTTACAGTCAATTTCGCAAATCGAATCTTCTCCAGAACACATTTAAGATGTTGGATGTGATCAGACCAGGTAAGTGAATATATAGCTATGTCATCTAAATAAGGCACAGCAAAATGTTCGCAATTTTTTAATAAATCAGCCATTAATTTACTGAAATAGTAAGGAGCATTCTTCCAACCGAATGCCATTCTCAAAGGTTTATAAACACCAAATGTCGTCGTAAATGCAGCATATCTTTGAGCCTTAGGACTCAAAGGTATCTGCCAATAACCTCGTGTTAAGTCTAATAAAGATATGAACTTCGCTTTCGAAACGGATTCAACACGCTCTTCAATATTTGGTAATGGATAATATTGCGTTCTGGTAACCTCATTTAACCTGCGATAATCAATGCACGGACGAGGTTCTTTTCCAGGAGCTTCAACTAATATTAAAGGTGATGTGTAATCGGATTCCCCTGGTTCCACCACCTTCAATTTCAACATCTTGTCTACTTCCGATTTCAGAATTCCTGTCTGTCGTGGGGACATTCGATATGGTTTAGCTATAATAGGTTTATTAGATTCTAATTCGATGTCAAGTTCAGCCAGTTCTGTACAACCTGGTTCATTTGAAAAAATATCAATAAATTGAATCAAAAGTCTACTCAATTGTTTCTTCTGATCGTCCTCTAACTTTTCATTAAAACAGCTTTCAGGAAAAGTCTCTAAAAGGGTAGTTGAATTAATTTCAAAACTTGGGATATCTTCTTTCTCAGAATCAATATCTTCATTATCAGAATTAGAGGTAAAAATTAAATTAACATCCTCTGGACGCTGAAAATAAGGTTTTAACATATTTACATGGTATACATGTAATTTTTCCTTATCGGGAAATTGTATTACGTAATTTGTGTCCGATAGTCGTTTTACTACTTTTCCTGGACCTATCCAAGGAACAGAAAATTTGTTCGATCTAGAAGGTGCAACAACTAACACAAGATCATTTTCTTTAAATTCTCTTTTCGTAGCCTTACGATCATACCAAAGTTTCTGTTTTTCTTTAGCCTCTGTCATATTTTTCACAGCTAATTCTTGGCATCTTTTCATTCTATTTAAAAGATTAAAAACGTAAGCAATCACACTATCTTCTTCAATGGTTTTACCAGTTAGATTTTCATATAATAGTGTTACGGGTGTTCTTAAGTTCCGACCATGGACTAATTCTGCAGGAGAATATCCAGTGCTATCATGAATGCAAGTTCTAAGAGCAAAAAGTGCCTGAGGTAAAATCTTCTCCCAATCTGTACCTTTTTCTAAGCAAAGGACTTTCAGTATTCTCTTTAAAGTTCTATGCAATCTCTCAACAGGATTGCTTTGGGGATGCTGAACGGAACTATGCACAACTTTAATACCAAATTTTTCTAAAAATTCTGATGTTAGGACACTCATGAAAGATGTTCCTTGATCACTTTGCAACTCCCTAGGAAAACCCATGCGGCTAAATATCTGAAGAAAAGCATCAATCACAGTAGTAGAACGTATATCTGGTACTGGGATGGCATCTGGATACTTGGATGACATGCAAATGGCTGTTATAATATACCGGTTACCACAGGAAGTTATAGGTAAAGGACCACATGCATCAACGTTAATTCTTGTAAATATTTCCGGAATTACTGGAACCAGTTTCAAAGGAGCCCTTTTCTTATCTTGAGGCTTTCCTACTCGTTGACATTTGTCACAAGATTTAACAAAATTTTCAATTTCTTTAAAGCAGTTAGGCCAGTAGAAAGTTTTGCACAGCATATCTTTTGTTTTAGTTATACCTAAATGAGCTGCAGTTATTTCATGGCAGATCCCTTTTAGTTGGTTGCGAAACTTCTTGGGCACAACTAATAATCTTCTTACAGTTCCATCATTGTCCATTTTATTATAAAACAACAATTGATTTATTATAATATATTTATTGTCTTTTGAAGATTGTCGTTTAGCTTGCTCAAAAAGAGGTTTCAAATCTTCGCACACCTTTTGTTCCCGAGCAAATTCTTCTGGAGATGTTTTTATCAAATCCATCCCTTCAACTTCGGTTTCTAATGGTGGCAAAATTGTATTTTGCTCTAATTCTTCATTTTGTTTAGTTAGGAAGCAAGACCTAGAAGATTCTATTTCAGAATCAATAATCTCTTTATTCGTGCTATTTTCCTTCCGTCTTTTTTGAGCTCGAGTTTCTATAGCATTTATCATATGTATTTTCACCTCCTCATGCTTTTTAATTTCCTCAAATAAAGCGGCTGTTTTGTTTCCCAGTAAATATCTTCCTTGATCCAAAGAATCTCGAAGAACTGCTGCCTTTGTCAAAATGTGACCTAATTCACAATTTATTTCAACCTCGGCAATAGGTAAGCATACTAAAGTTTCATCAAGAGGTGTTCTTAGCCAAACCTTTTCCTTCGTGAACATATCAGGTTTCACGTATTTTCCACAAATCAAATCAAGAGTTGCTCCAGTGTCTCTTAAGATTGGCATTTGAATTCCATTAACAGTGCCGATACTAGTGTAAGGAGCCATCAACTCATTAAATGTACTTCTAGCAATTTCGTTGGATGCTACCGATTCTAAGTTCTTTTTTATTTTGTCACACTGAGGCCGCAAATGACTATAAGAACCACATTCATAACATCGGAGTTGTTTTCTTTTTTCGAATTCCTTTTCATGTGAATAATTAGAATTTTTATTCTCGACTCTTTTAGGAACATGAGATTTATGATTCCGAACTACTTCATTAAACTTAAAGGCACGGTTTTCATTTTGTTGACGAAAACCAAAATTATTTCGAGGGAGTTTTGTAAAATCTTTCGTCTTAAAACTATCTCTTAAACTTTCATATTCATCTATTTTCTCTGCCAGATCATACGGCGAATTTATTTTAAGCCATTCCGCCAAAAAATGTTCCTTAATTTCAATTGGCACACGACGTTTCAATTGATCTGTTACCATTAGTTCCTTAAGCTGTTCAAATGTCGTTATTTCTAATTCCGTAAGCCATTCCGTAAAGTAACTATTCAATTCTTGTGCATAATTTCTCCATGATTTGTCTGACGTTTTCTGGTGTCTAAGAAACAATTGTCTTAATTTTTCGCTATTTAACTTGAATCGTTTAAGAATAATTTCCTTCACGTAATCGTAATCATCAGCCCTTTCTGGAGGTTCTCTAGCTAACATGTTAGATATCTCTGAAGGTAAAGCACTTACAAGATAAACTACCCATTCGTTTTTTGGAATATGAGCCATTTCTGCTCTACGCTCAAAATTTATTAAGTATAAACTCATCTCATCTTTCCTTTCATCGAATTTTGGCGTTATTTGCATTAATTGAATTTTTTGAGCATGTTCAGTCCTATTTGTAACTGATTCTGTGTTCGAAATTGCAGCATTTGAAGAGATTTCCAGACGTTTCATTTCCAAAATATGTTCTCTTTCTTCACGTCTAATTCTTTCTTCTTTTTCTTCTCGCCTAATTCTTTCCTCTTTTTCTTCCTGTTCCCTTTTAACTCTTTCCTCGATTACCCTATCTAATATACATTTTACTTCTTCCTCGTTAAAGTTTTTACTAGTTAAAATTAATTTTTTAATATCTGGGATTTTAAAAGAATCTGGAACCATTTCCCCTAACTCTTCAGCTACTTCTACTAAATCTCCCTTTTTCCCCCGTGCTAAAAAAGCCATTTTATTTATTAACGCTTTATCTCAGAAGAGATGCAATAATGAGAGAAACAACAGACTACACCCACCTATATGCAAAATTTCGTAAATAACTATAGAAATTATTTAACACACTCTACTAATATAAACATATCCATAACATTTAAAAAACTTAAATGAAAACAAACTATATTGTAATACAACAAATAGTGTATAGATAGAAAATCATATATTTTGAGAAGAAGAACAAGTTTATTAAATCTTCTACTCTCGATTTCAAGTTTTTTTATCACCAAGCTAATGCTTAATACTCAGATAAATTGAATTATTAATCAAAAATGTATAAATTTATAAAATCAGATTCTTATACAAATACTATTATATTAAAACAGAAAATGAAATTATATTATTTTTGAATCCTTATTTAATTCAAAATATAGAACACTCTACAATTCTTAACAACAATATAAATTAAAAGCTTTAACTAATCTAAACCAGAAATCAGCTTTCGATTTTAAATCAATAAACTTAATTCATTAATCATACACGACATGAAAATGATAATAACGTACGATATTTTAAACAGTAAGAAAATATCTTTTCAAATCTTTATCAATGAAAATAAACATGCGTTTCTAAATATCAAATAAATCAGTTTGATACTTTACAAACAAAAATTAAAAACATATCAATAAATCTCACATTACTTTAAATTCAAACCTATTTGTAATCATGTACTTTCGTTTTCACATAACGAAATCAAAACCTTTCTAAAGTATATATTACTTTCATAAAATCTACTTTCAGTGAAACATTCAAAAAATTATGAATTTAAGTGTACTTTCGATTTTACACATTAATCTATAACAACATAGTTATTTTAACATATTCCTACGTGAATTGAAATACATCAACCACATAAAAATTATGAAATGCAAATTTATAATAAGATACACTTTTCTTATAAAAAATATTACACTGTAAATTCGAATACACGAAATACAGAAATTAGCTTTGTAACATGGAATACACCATTTACAAACTTATAAGCAAAATTAATTGATATAGCATGAACACTGTAAATTCGAATACACGAAATACAGAAATTAGCTTTGTAATATGGAATACACCATTTACAAACTTATAAACAAAATTAACTGATATAACATGAAAATCACGTAAATAACATTGGAACTAAATATTCTATAAATTTCTATAACATTCCAAACTATTTATTTTCAATAGTAGCCAGAGAAAGATTGATCAAAATGGCCTACCTGTATTCCAACATTGCGGCACGTAATCCAATATAGTGCACATAATTAATTTCCATAATGGATGCTAATGCAAAGCATTAAAAAAGCATCAAACCGCTGCCACCAAAAACATAAGTTTGTTATGAAACAAACAAACAAATAAATGACTCCAATTTTGAAACATACACATTTAATTAAAAAATGAACAAAATTTACAAGGAGCCATGTATGGGTTCGCGACAATCTCTCTCGCCTGCTTCGCGTACAATGAGAGTCTCTCTGAAAAATCAAAACAAAACACAAAAAAAAACATAGGATCTTAAAATCGAAAGTGCCGATGGTGAGACATTACAGTATCATTAATTTCAAAATAACGCGGGATTTCTATGTCCGCCAGTCTACCCACTTCACTCCACCATTTAAGAAAGGGTTTCACAACATCAGCTGGCAGAGGTGAATCCCATGATAATTTCAATTTCCAAGTATTCTGCAACAGTATCTTAGGAAGCAGAGTTGCAGAACATAAAATACCGAGTGGGTCAAAAATTTTCTGTACAGCGGCTAAAACAAACCTTTTTGTTATATTACAATCAGATTTTAGATCTTCCACACAAATATTGCATTTTAAAACATCCCTGTCAAGATCCTATAACATTCCTAAAACTTTCGTCGTCCCCGTACTCTTAGATAGATACTGACATTCAATATTACTCTCCCAATTTTGTAAATTAAAACAACCCCGAGACAAAATTGCCCTAGCCTTCAAAATAAATTCTTCTTGCTGTCTAACATCATTCATTCCCGCGACGCAGTTGTCAACATAAAACGAAAGTTTCAATTTATTGGCTATCTCAGAATCTTCCTCTGGCACATGTTCGAGCAAGTGTGAAAGTGCCGCAGCTAACATAAATGGGCTCGATTTTTTATACCAAAGACCACTCGAGAATGTCGATACACGATTTGCTCTTTCCCCGTAGGATAAAAGAACCTCAAAAAATCACTGTGCTTAGGGGCTATCCCCAAATGGAGAAAAGCCTTTTCAATATCTCCAGAAATTCCAATAGGATAACTTCTAAACCTATCAATTATATCCGGTATCTGCTCGATTAAATTTGGACCTTTGTGCAATAAATCATTTAAAAAGATATTTCCAGTTTCCCGAGCCGAAGCGTCGGAAATTGGACGTATTTTTGTGGTAGTACTATCGGTTTTCAGAACTGGTCGTTGTGGCAAAAAATGAGAGATTTCGTTTTCACACTCGATTTTTTCTATTATTTGTAATTCCTCCCATTCCTTAAATACAGCTTTATAATCTTCTAAAATCCCATTCCGTTGTGTGCGTTCACACATTTTTGTATGTCGTTTCCATGTCAAATCTTTATTGGAAGGCAACTCAACTGTATTTGCTTTAAAAGGCAAACAAAGTTCGTATCTGCCATCCGGCAGAATCTTCATACTCTTTTCAAACTCTTGTATCACCTTTAAATGCTCATTATTTTTGTTTAGTCTCTGAATTGGGTCGAGAATCCCAATACTTTCCAGATCCCACAACTCAGTAATAGATGAATTCGAAACATGTAAAGAAATAACATTCAAAACAGCATCAGATATTGCATCACGTTTACTAAACATTTCCTGTTTACCCATCAGAATGAAACCTAACCGCGTCTCTAACAAAAACAAACCAGAATTCAATTTGATAGGTTCATCTATAAACAAAAACCCTACGACATCAACACTCAAAAGCAAATCTATATCGTAATCAGGTGCCTCACTGTCTGATAGAATAATCCCTTTTTCATTTAACTCCTTCATAACAGCAGAACAATTGATTTTTGGCACATTGCCACAAATTCTCTCTTCGGAAAGAGCTTCAACACTTAGAGTGAATGAGTCATCCAACGAACTAATAACCAATTCAAAAACATCATGTATCTGACTCGGCGTTTCTCTTCCGCCGAATAACGAAAACCGCATTTTCACTTTGCTAGTTGATTCAATACCTAATTTTTCGATTGCATGCTTTGAGATGTAAGAATACTGATAAATAATATAAAGTCATTAAGTAAACATTATGCTTAACACAACTATTGGATAATGAATTAGCTTCGATGAAGTCCGATTTACTACTTTCTTTAGAAAGGTCACATAATAAATAATGGTGCGGCTTGGCACAATATAAACAGGAATTTTTACTTTACAGGATTTTGAAAAGTGCGTGGCAGAGAAACATGAAAAACAGGCTCTATGTTTCAGCAAACATTTTTTCTTTTCATCTAAGGACATTTTTCTCGCTTCCAAACAGTCCCTGGAGTGATGTTTCCCATTACAAAAAACACAAAGTAAAATTCGCTTACCTGTGTTGCCTCTAGTGTTAGTGCTTACCAATGACGCTGCCGTCGGGTAATTATTTAATTTGTGTACTGCATCTTTCTTCTTAAAGTTAGAAGAAGCGAAACCAGTTCGAGCTAACTCGACCATCTCTTCTTCTTTTACTTCTTGCTTAAGAAATTCCATTAAATTCTCTAGTGAACGATTCTCAGCATCAGACGCTGGACTCATGTTTCTGCTCCTTTCCCATGCTAGCAATACCTCTTCCGGCAAACAAGATTCCACTAAAGGATTTAGAAAATCAACGTACTTTTCCTGCGTTCGCCCTAGACTCTCTAGGCCCCGTATCATCGCTTCTAACTCGTCGTATAATGTCGGAAGATCTGTCTTGGAACTCCCGGTGACCGCATTTTTCATAACCATGGTGAGCAGGTCTCTAACATAAACTTGCAGTAAAAGATCCTCACGTCCGAATCTCTCCTTAAGCTGGAATATCGCCTTGGAATAATCATCCGCCGTTGCAGGGAAACTCTCAACCACACGAGCTGCTTTCGATTTTGGCAATACTGCTTGCAGATGGTACTGAAATTTATCCTCGTTAGGGATACTTCCATCATCGTGGATTTTACTGAACTGACTCCAAAAGGTCAAATAGTCCTTAACATCGCCGCTGAACTTCTTTAGTTCTATTTTGGGAAGTTTGAACTTTCTCTTTTCAGAGCATTACTTTCGGTTCTTTCAAAGATAGCCGATCAATTCGCGAGCATAGTTCGGAGAACTTATCTCTATATTCCTCGGCAGTTAGGAAATCCTCCTCGTGTTCTGTTTCGGAATCTTCTTTCAGAATAAGGTCCGTAATATTTCCTTGGCATATTTCTAAACGTGTAAATTTATCGCTAATTTGCGATTTCAAAACCGAAAGTCGATTGACATCCGGGCTCTCTTGGCAAAGTTCAGTCTCAATTTTATTGGCACAGGCAGTAAATGAGGTACGAAATGATTTTCTTTGTCTTTTTAGTTGCGTCACATCCATTTTCAGGCTCAAACCAATCAACTAGCTACCGAAAACGCCCCACGTTGGGCGCCAGAAATTATGTAACGTTACGCTCTATAACGAAACAACTCAAAAAGTTTAAGCAGGGCTGACATCTACCCGATGTCGTATTTCGGCAGATTAATTAATTTTACTGAATAAAACTCAGAATGTGAAACGAAACTAATATTTAATAAAGCACACAGAACATTACAAACTACATGGACAAAGTTTACAAGGTCTACTTAAAGAGAAAAAAAAAATATCAACATATGACGTCAGCCCGTGCGGGATGCGCACGGCACATGATTGGTGGGTGAGGTGCTGCCATTCGCAACATCCTCCCCCTTTTTGAGGAGCTGGATAGCTACTCAAAAACATCAGTTACAGTCACTAGGTTCAGTTTTTTAGGTCTTCTTATGGCACGACCACACCTGGTAACTTGAGGTTGTGTGACCTCTGAAGACGGACTCGGCGATTTCACAGATTCAGTCTGTTGAATACTCTGCAGTGGCAAGCTCTCCAAGTCATCTCCACTGACTTCGAGCGGAAACACACGCTGAATTGGACGCACTATTGTAGAAGACTGAGTTTTTAATTTGACAGTTCTTACTTGTCCATCCTTACCCGGAATTAGCTCCAACACCCGGGCTAAAGGCCACTGAAGACGTTTTCTCACATCGTCCCCAATCAAGACGATATCACCAGGACGAATGTTATACGACTGAGGATTTTGTCTTTGTCGTTGAATCAACAGACCCAAATATTCGTTCCTAAATCTCTTTCTCAGTGCCACGATCACTTTGGATCGAAATCTTAATCGCTTGCGGTAGTGGTTGGCATCTCGCATATCTAAATCTTTATCGTCGACAATTGATCTGTCAATCAGAAACATTGCAGGAGTAATAGGCGTGAGATCTTGCATGTCTTCGGATAGATATGTCAATGGACGGGAGTTAACAACTTTTTCGCACTCGCATAAGATAGTCATTAGCTCTTCATACGTAAATATTGCTTTTCCCAAAGATCTTCGAAGAAGCTCCTTCACTGTTCTCACAAGCCTCTCCCAGAAACCACCCCACCAGGCAGCTGTGGGGGTATAAATTTCCACGCTATGCGTTGTATTTCTGCATAGCGGGAAACTTCGTTCCAATCGATGGCAGCTAATTCGTTATATGCTCCTCTAAAATTTGTGCCGTTATCTGAATATATTACTCGAGGTCTTCCTCTTCTAGCCACAAAACGACGAAAAGACAATAAAAAGGCGTCAGAAGAGAGTGAAGACACCAATTCAAGATGGACAGCACGGAATAGAGCACAAGTATAGAGGACAATCCATACTTTACTACCACCTTTTATGTACAAGGGACCAGCCAAATCTATTCCTACCACTTCGAATACAGCGGCATCTTCAACTCGATTAGCAGGTAGAGAAACTGGATCAGTCATTGGAGATTTACTTTTAAATCGCCGGCATCTAACACAAGCATTCCATATTTTTCTAATAGTTTTCCTTCCACCTAGTATCCAATATTTTTCACGAATTATGCTGAGAAGTAACTGTGTACCAGCATGATAATTCGTAGTGTGAAAATGCTCTATAAGTCTTTGAGTAAAGATACAATTGTTAGGCAGTAGGATTGGCGAAAGAAAGTGAGGAGCATCAATACGTTCAGTAATCCGAGTCTTTACACGGAAGATGTTGTTGCCATCTTTAAATACACACAAGTTTCGTAATGACTTTTCATCTGGAAAACTTTGAGTTTGCACAGAATGAATTAGTCGGATCTCAGCATTCTCTATCTCCTCTAGGCTTAATTTCCCCACTTTTCTCTGATTAACACTACTTCTTGCATTGTTAACAAATCGTAGAACCCAAGCCACTAATCTTATGATCGAATGAAATTTGGAAAATTTCTCAGCGTACCAAGGTACATTTTTCTCTGTCAAATTTAGATTACATACTCTAACTCTTTTTCTTTCTGAAGTAATTTCGGAAGTTTCGCAATTATTTAGTTCGGAAATGGGCCATGCGTCTGGAGACTCAACTAACCATGAAGGCCCTATCCACCAGTGTGACTCAACCAAATAACTAGGTGAACACCCTCGAGAGATTAAATCAGCAGGATTAATTTTCCCTGGCACATGTCGCCATTCGCTATCAGGAAAAAGCGTTTTTATTTCTTTAATTCTATTCGAAACGAAAACTGACCAACCCCCTTTATGTCTTAACCAATATAAAGCAACCATGGAATCGCTCCAAAAAATGGTTTCCATTTCTGTAATGTTAAGTGCTTGCTGCACCGAATGTGCTAACCTGGCACCTATACAGCATGCCATAAGCTCTAACCTGGGGATAGTAATTTGCTTTAAGGGGGCCACTCTAGATTTTGCTCGGATAAGCGCAACCCTTACACCTTGGGAAGTGTCTGATCTCAGAAATATGCAAGTTGCATAGGCCTCTTTACAAGCATCAACAAACACGTGCATCTGAGTGGTATCATTAATTTCAAAATAACGCGGGATTTCTATGTCCGCCAGTCTACCCACTTCACTCCACCATTTAAGAAAGGGTTTCACAACATCATCTGGCAGAGGTGAATCCCATGATAATTTCAATTTCCAAGTATTCTGCAACAGTATCTTAGGAAGCAGAGTTGCAGAACATAAAATACCTAGTGGGTCAAAAATTTTCTGTACAGTGGCTAAAATAAACCTTTTTGTTATATTACAATCAGATTTTAGATCTTCCATACAAATATTGCATTTTAAAACATCCCTGTCAAGATCCCATAACATTCCTAAAACTTTCGTCGTCCCCGTACTCTTAGATAGATACTGACATTCAACATTACTCTCCCAATTTCGTAAATTAAAACAACCCCGAGACAAAATTGCCCTAGCCTTCAAAATAAATTCTTCTTGCTGTCTAACATCATTCACTCCCGCGACGCAGTTATCAA
>JAJQOW010002308.1:0-17500 GCA_037975125.1 Latrodectus hesperus | reverse complement strand
AAAATCGACAAACAGCTCCGGAACCAGCGAATTTAACTACGAGAATCTCCGAAGCAGAGCCACTGGACAAAGCTACTGGGCAGAGCCACTGGACAAAGCTACTGGGCAGAGCAAAATCGACAAACAGCTCCGGAACCAGCGAATTTAACTACGAGAATCTCCGAAGCAGAGCCACTGGACAAAGCTACTGGGCAGAGCCACTGGACAAAGCTACTGGGCAGAGCAAAATCGACAAACAGCTCCGGAACCAGCGAATTTAACTACGAGAATCTCCGAAGCAGAGCCACATCGAATCCAGCGAAACATCGAAACCGCAATCTCTGAGACCCAGCGACGATCCAGCGAAACCACAATCTCTGAGATCCAGCGACAATCCGGCGACACAACTCATCGAGCAACAATCCTGCAAATTGAGAGTCAACCGCGCGACAACTGATCGCGAAGCGCTCCCAATTCCTCAACACCGGTTCTCCTGCGAATTTCCAGCGAATTTCATCGAATAGAAAGAGTGTCTCCAGCGAAACCCAACGAATCGCGTCAAAAGCAAATCATCCCAGCAAAGTTTCGACCTAGTGAAAAACCAGCGATAAAAATCTACGAATCGAGCTACGAAAGAAAAACCACACCTACGTTAGCGAGTGGTGAGTGCCGAAAAAAAAAATTCTCCGAAAATACCGTCGAAATACATCATCGAGAACATCATCAAAAAAGTGTGCTTCAAGTGAAATTTGTGTTTGTGCGCGTTCAGTTCAATGTGTGTGATAAAATCAAGAATCAGCTCCAATATTTAACAATTCAAACGTATCTAACAGTTTTACCCATACATTTATAATCCTCTTTCAATTTATTGCATTTTTGCTGACTCAGAACTACGATCTATTTTTTATAGCAATACCAGTGCAAGAGTTTATTTTCAAATTTGAGTGACTAACGATTTGGCAATCGTCCAGATGCAACGTTTCGTTCAAGTGATTTAAGTTTCTTGATAATATTTCTGTCTGTTAATGATTCCATTTTTCAAAACAACCGATTCTCTTACTGCATTAATTTTATTTTTTTGGTATTCAAGAGAGATTATTTTATTTTATTTATTTGTGGTGAAACATATTTTATGCTTATATCTTTCAGTTTTATTTTCACTTATATTTTAAAGCCTTCATATAAAAATAAGAAAGAAATGCAATGAAATTTTGGTGCATGCATAAATATTAATAGCATATTATTATTTTATATATATTGTATACTGTGTTAAATTATTTTTCATTTTTAAACAAAATCCAAGATAGTTTGTTTTTATATTTTCATTCTCAGTGCATTTATATATTTTCAGTGCCAGAATTTTCAGGTAATTGATTATTTTATATTAAGAAATTATATACTATATTGCATTTTATTTTTTATATTTGAATTATTTTGAAAGGTTTCAAAATTTTGGTGCATGCATAAATATTAATAGCATATTATTATTTTATATATATTGTATACTGTGTTAAATTATTTTTCATTTTTAAACAAAATCCAAGATAGTTTGTTTTTATATTTTCATTCTCAGTGCATTTATATATTTTCAGTGCCAGAATTTTCAGGTAATTGATTATTTTATATTAAGAAATTATATACTATATTGCATTTTATTTTTTATATTTGAATTATTTTGAAAGGTTTCAAACTAAAATTGATCTAAGCACTTTCTAAATAAGTAAAAGGTTTTATTTTGTTAAAAATTAATTGATTCTCTGAATGACCACTAAAATGGCGTATTTACTACAGTACAAAAAAGAAGATTTAATAGAATTAGCAGGTGAGTTAGGTCTAACTGTAGATACACCCACGACAAAGCCAAAACTTAAAGAACTTATCATAACTGACCCTGGTTACGTAGAAGAAGATACGAAAATGTTGTTAATTAGCATCACCGAAGAACGAACACGTCGTGAAACCGCAGAGAAAGAAGAACGGACACGTCGTGAGATTGCAGAAAAAGAAGAAAAAATGCTTCGTGAAACCGAAGAAAGAGCAAACAAAATTCGCCAAGAAGAGCGTGAAGACCAAAAGCGTCGAGAAGCGCACGAACTCGAGAAATTACGAATTCAAGTCCAACAAAATATAATTCCGGAAAATCCAGCGATAAATATTTCATCGTCAAATAAGCCCGTGTACGAGAATTTTCACAAATTCAATATGAAAGACGACATTAGTCTCAACTTAACCCTTTTCGAGCGACATGCAGAACTAACGTTTTTACCGAAACAAAATTGGGTGCAGAAGCTTCTAGGTCTAATACCCATTGAGGTAGCCCATATGATTGCAAGGGAGCCGGCGGACCAAGCCAACGATTATGACCACGTCAAAGACTTACTGTTAAAAAGATTTAAATTATCTCCGGAAAAGCTACGCCAGTTATTTATGTCTCATCAGAAGAACGCCGAAAGAACATGGGAAGATTTTCACCATGAACTGCAAACTTACTTTGACGGGTGGACACTAGGGTTAAAAATATCGACTTATGATGAGTTACGCGATCTGATCATAACAGATCAGATGAAACGAAAAGCACCTCCTGAAATTCAAGAACACCTCATAGATGAATGGTCCAAGATAAACACACCGACGGAACTGGCGAAGAGATTCGAAGAATATGAAGATGTTCGAAGAACTCTGAAACCGAAATCAAGCTATTCACCATTTAAGAGTAGATATGATATTAAAGGAACGAGAAATTTTGAATACAATTCGCCAAAGGCAGAATATTCACGAAATGACAGATTCGAGAAAAGATCGTTTAATTTAGATCATCGTAATAGATACGCCGAAAAAACGAAAGTTATTTACTGCAGCCATTGCAAAGCACCAGGACATTATGCCATAAATTGTCCCAAACGCGGCAAAAATAAGCCTACTACTCCGCCTGTGCAGAACTGCTCATTTACCCTTAAAGGAGGAATGAAGACAAAATGCATAATTATGAAAGAAAAAAGTTTTCAAGCTCTCATCGATACTGGAAGTTCGGTCTCACTCATACGCGAAGATTTGAGTAGAGGAATTGTCAAACCCTCAGAGCTTACACATAAAACAATAATGCTGTCAGGTTTAGGAGGTCAGGTAGAAACCAAAGGTTCATTCCAACAGGAAGTGGAGATAGACGAAGAAAAATACACTCTTATGTGGCACGTAGTACCGAAATCTCGTCTAAATTTTCAAGCTATCATAGGTGCAGATATTCTAGAACACGCTTCACTTGAATTTACCAAAGAAGGTACTAAAGTTCATAAACGTGAAAATACTTGGTTAATAAATTCACCGGTAAGCGAAGTAAAAACAGACGATGAAATCGATTTGGAAAATATTAAAGACCGACGAATAAAGCAAGAATTGTTGAAATTAATTTCGAACTATGAACCAAAGAAGACCGAAAAAACAGACGTCTCTATGAGAATTATCTTAAAAGATGACATACCAGTTTATCAACATGCTCGCCGTTTATCGTTTCCAGAAAATAAAGCAGTAAATCAGCAAATCGACGAATGGTTAGAACAAGGAATAATAAGAACAAGCTCATCGGAATATGCAAGTCCAATTGTGTTAGTTAAAAAGAAAGATGGTACTAATAGATTATGCATCGATTATAGAAAACTAAATCGAAAATTGGTTAAAGATAGGTTTCCATTGCCGTTAATAGAAGACGTTTTAGATAAACTCCAGGAAGCAAATGTATATACTACATTAGATTTGAAAAATGGATTTTTTCACGTTGATGTAGATGAAGATTGTCGAAAATTCACTTCTTTTGTTGTTCCAGATGGACAATTTGAATTCAATAAAGTACCATTCGGTCTCAGTACCAGTCCGAGCGTATTTCAAAGATATGTGTACAGCATATTTCGAGAACTCATGAGGAAAGGCATCGTTATAATTTACATGGACGATTTGATAATCCCATCGAAAGATGAAAAGGAAGGTCTAGAAAAACTTAAAAAGGTATTTGAAACTGCATCGAAATATGGTTTAGAAATAAAATTCAAGAAATGCCAATTTTTAAAACGAAAAGTAGAATTTTTAGGTCACATTATCGAAAATGGAACTATTCGCCCTTCAGTTGCAAAAACTCTAGCTGTCAAGAAGTTTCCAGTACCAACAACAGTAAAACAAGTTCAAAGTTTCTTGGGATTGACCGGTTATTTCCGTAAATTTATTCCATCATATTCCAAAATAGCCAAACCTTTAAGCGACCTGATGAAAAAAGAAAATTCTTTTGTATTTGAACAACCTCAAATTAAAGCATTTGATCATTTGAAAAGTTTATTAACCGAAAGTCCAGTTCTAAAAATTTTCGCACAAGGAAAACCAACAGAATTACATACGGATGCAAGCCAGCACGGATATGGCGCCGTTTTATTACAGAAAAGTGATGACGGAAAATTACATCCTATTCAGTATATGTCAAAAAAAACAACTCCAGCGGAAGAGAAATATAGTAGTTACGAACTAGAAGTCCTTGCTATAGTTAACGCTTTAAAGAAATTTAGAACTTATTTGTTAGGTAATCATTTCAAAATTGTAACGGACTGTTCAGCATTTCAAAAAACAATGGATAAGAAAGATTTAATAACTCGAGTAGCAAGATGGGCCCTACTATTAGAAGAATTTGACTACGAAATTATACATAGACCGGGTGAAAGAATGCAACATGTAGATGCTTTGAGCAGATATCCAGTTTCCATTATTACGAATGACACTATTACTGCAAAACTGAAATTAGCCCAGCAGAATGACGAAAACATCCAAAGTTGGAAGTCCTTAATCGATTGCAACGACACTTCAGATTTTTTCCTTAAAAACGACATTCTGTACAAATATGTAAATGGTCGAGAACTAATCGTTGTACCAGAGGCCATGCAGACAGAGGTCATCAAAGCGGCTCATGAAGAGGGACATTTTTCAACTGCGAAGACGAAGGAAATAATCAAACGAGAATTTTTCATACCTAATATGGATAAACGAATACAAAACGTAATTTTAAATTGTGTACCTTGTATATTGTCAAACAAAAAGAGTGGTAAAAAAGAAGGATTTCTAAATCCTATTCCAAAAGAAGATGTACCTTTAAGTACTTATCACGTTGATTTTATTGGTCCTTTGCCATCAACCAACAAAAGCTATCAGCATATTCTCACCATCGTAGATGCGTTTACCAAATTCACTTGGCTTTACCCTGTCAAATCAACTTCAGCAGAAGATGCTCTTGAAAAATTAAAACTACAACAAAAGACATTCGGTAATCCTAGAAGGATAATAACGGACAGAGGTTCAGCATTCACCTCCAAAGCATTTAGTGATTATTGCACAGAAGAGGATATACAACATCTCCAAATTGCCACCGGAGTACCTCGTGGAAACGGTCAAGTTGAGAGAGTTCATCGTACTCTTATACCCGTTTTGACTAAACTATCAATTGAAGATCCCACTAAATGGTACAAGTTCGTGGATAAATTGCAGCGAATCCTTAACAGCACCACCAGCCGAAGTACAAAATGGTCTCCATTTGAATTATTAGTTGGTATAACAATGAGAAATAAAGAAGACATTCACATACGAAACTTACTAATGGAAGAAGTAATGGAAGAATTGCAAGAACAGAGAAATCTATTACGGCAAGATGCGAAAAGAAACATCCAAAAGATCCAGGCAGAGAACAAGAAGACGTACGATAAGAAACGCAAGAAAGCCCCAGTGTACCAGAAAGGAGACTTGGTGGTTATTCAAAGGACACAATTCGGGACAGGTTTAAAACTAAGACCTAAGTTTTTAGGACCATACCGAGTAGTCAAAGCAAATGCTAAGGATAGGTATGAGTTAGAAAAAATAGGTTCTCATGAAGGTCCTAACCGAACAACCTCATCCGCGGATTTAATGAAATTTTATTCGCCAGGGTGAAAAATAAGCAGTTATCATTTATAGAATTTTATTGTATAATGTGAGTCTTATTTTAATGTTACTTTTGTATTTTTTTCCTTTTGGTAAATATAAAATATTAGCCATTTGCAGATGATATTTTCAATTTAGATTAATATAATGAACATTTTTGCTTATAGCAATAGAGACTTTAACTTGCTTATATTTTAATTATTATACTTGTGAAAATATTTCATTTTTATCATTGTCTCATTTTGTAATTGTTTGAAATTATGATAATCACTGAGGCCAGTGATTTGCAGGATGGCCGAGTCTGTAGGATTATATTTTCGTAATAACATATGTCAATAGATGGCAGCATCGAGCAGACTCGTGTTGATTGTAGATGTAAGAGAAACATCTGTGAAAGTAAGGCACTCTGCTAATTGAACTCCGAGAGGATAGGCCGCGAATTTGTTTTCTCCCGAAATGGAGACAAAGAAACTACTACGCAGTTAGTAAGTCAGCCATGATGCTGCTGTCTACTTATTTCTTTTAAACATGTAAATATTGTAAATAGTAAGTTAGATATAACCTAATAGTTCTTAATAATATTTTAATACTTTCTTTAATAAATTAATTTTGTTTCAATTATGGCCCATCATCTCTTTTTAAATACATCATTACCCCTAGACACCGTCCCCCACATATATAATATATATATATATATATATATATATATATATATAATATATAATATATATATATATATATATATATATATATATATATATATATATATATATATATATATATATATGTATGTATATAAATGTAAATTTTAGACCGGATTAAAATGCTCAATAAAGAATCTTAGAGTTTTTTTAATCTTTTAAATTATAACAACAGCGAATTATTGCTCAATGTGTGTTTTAGTTCCTTTTCTTCAGCGTTGGTGCTTCATTGTTACTTTTTTACAAGAAAGAAGTCGAAAGCAGATTAAAAATACAAATATGATTAATATAAATAGTGAAATAGATTTACGTAAAATGTATCGATGCAACTCTTAAAAATATGCTGTATCACACACGTGTATCAGGATATAAAACTCAATATTACACATTAACTTTTTCATTCAAATGCCTTGTAATATTTCATATTCCAGAATGAATATAATTCATAATATCATATAAAGAATGTATTAAATTTTGAGCAGTACTGTTTGCAGAGCGTACCCAGGTATATTTACCAGCGATGTAAATATAATTTACATCTGCAAACGGAAAAAAAAACAAGAAAATTATTTCTGAAATCAACTCCAATGCTACCTGATTAAACAATATGGTTAGTAATGTCCTTGTTACCATAAAGTTGGACATACCAGATACGGATAATATATTAATTTTGTGAACTGCTTTCTTCTTGGATGAAACAACAAATTTCTTGGTTACTTAATAGTTATTTAACATTAAAATTCAAATCGGGAGTTTAAAAAGGAACATATACATCTACTAGTAAAGCTTTGTATATTATATTCACAGATCTGAATATAGTACTCATCGACACATTAGAGATATTTGGCAAAACGATATGTTAACGTTATATTTTGTTTTTAGACTATTATTTTGTAGAATTGTTTTCATTTTCAATACTGAGCAGAGTAAAAAAAATCAAAACACTTATTTTTTGGGACATACACTATGTCAAAAAAGTATTGGGACACAATATAAGCTCATGAAATTTTATCATAATATGTAACTTTAATACACGAATGAAACAAAAAAAAAACGTAATTGACATTTTTTTAAATGCAGATCACATTATTTGAAACAAAACTCAAATATTAATGTAATTATTGTTATAATTTAAAGGAAAAAAGTCAAGGCGAAAATTGAGCTCAAAAAAGTATTGGGACACTGCCCAATAAATAAAAAACAGCAAAACATTTATAGTTAATAACTTGTTGGACCATCTTTGTACTTTATGACCTGTAACAATCAATTTTGCATGAATTTGACCAGTTTTGCACAAAACGACCCGTCGATTTTGGCCCATTCTTCAACCAGATGTTTCCTTAAATCCTGATTGTTAGAAATGTGGTGTTCATTGAGTTTTTTCTGCAAATAATCCCATACATGTTCTATGGGATTAAGGTCTGGACTCTGTGCAGGAGTTTTAATCACACCAGAACAGTGGTAAAGGGCCCATAACTTGCAAATGAGAGCAGTAAGATAGGGGTAGTTATCCTGGTACAAATTAAAATGGCTTGCTATTCCCAACTTTCTCACACTTTGCTTTAAATTTCGCTTGAGAATGTCAAGATACATATTTATTTATTTTACCATCTTTGAAATCTAAGTTTCCCACACCAGAACTTGCCATGCAGCCCCAGACTAATTGGTTGCGGCCTCCATACTTAACAGTAGGCAGCAAATTTTTGACATGTAATTCCGTATTAGGTGTCAGCTAAACTTTTTGCTTCCCATCTGATCCTAAAATCTTATATTTGCTTTCGCCTACGAAAATTACATTTTCCCAAAATTCTGGTGGCTGCTTTACATACATTTTAGCAAATGCCAGTTTATTCTGTCGGTTTGCTTTGGAAATGTAAGGCTTTCTTCTAGGTATTCTACCATGATACCTATGTTTTCTTAAAACATTTCTGACAGTTTCAGGATTTACAGGTTACCGGAACATACTTTTACATCTCAGAGTCATTTTTACTGCGCTGGTTCTTAGATTAATGAGAACTTCTCACAATCCACCTTTCTTCTCGTTCAGTAAATACCTTAGGACACCCTGATCTGTCCTTTTTTTTCAACACTATTTGTTTTCGTGAACCTGTGAATAATGTTAAAAACAGTAGACTTACTCAGCTCCAAGATTTGTCCTATACAGCGAACTGATTTTCCATTAGCTTATTACCAGATTTCGTACATCCATCGAAATCTCTTTGTTTTTTGCCATTGCTCTACATGTAACTTGGATCTTGGATCTAATATGTTTTACGAAGTGTCGGCCTGCGTAGCAGGCACTTTACTTCTTCATCTGTAGTAGCTCCATGAGGAGAAAAATCATGTCTTTACTCACGGAGAGCGCTAGCCTGACTGCGTGTAATAGCCAATCAGCTATGAGTGTTTCATAACTGGGCGTGGTTACCAGAAATGAGAATTTTCAATGTCGAAAGAGGACATAGATACAAGTTTGCATGATAATATTTAGAGTTCAAAAGACAAAATTGGAGATAAATAATTCCGGTTATTAATACAAGTAGGTGAAAATATATACACTATATACACTATTTACATTTATCTCTTTCCTTAAGAAAATATCTCGCTATTGGTCTATATTTGCAGTCTTCTGCAAGATATTGATATTTAAAAATTTCGTTGAAGTTTGCTGCTTCACAGTTCTGAGCTTTTTCAAAAAATTTATTATTTAACTTTCTTATATGTTCGGCTAGATCATCTATTTTTAAATCTTTAGCTATATTTTTATTTCTGATAAAGTATGGGGCGTTTGTAATTTTTCTTAATATTTTGTACTGAAAACTATTAATTTTCCTTTTATCCATTTTGTTGTTAAAGTTCCATACTGGGGATGCATATGTTATAATTGGTCTTATCATTGAAATGTATAGAAGTCTTTTAAATTTGAGCGAAAGGTTTGATTTTCCACCTATAATTGCTTTTAAACACCCATAAGCTTGTGTGGCCTTAGTGATCACATTGTTTATATGTTTTGTCCATTTCAAGTCACTCGTTAATGTAATACCCAGATATTTAGCAGAGTATACTTTTGGTATTTCTCTGCCAAATAAGATTAGTCCATTTTTATTCCGATGTTTGAATTTATTTCTCCTATTTCTTTTAAACAGAATCAGTTGTGATTTTTCTGCATTTATTTTAATTCTCCAATAGTTGCACCAGTTTTCTATATTATAGAGCGAAGATTGTAGTTTTTGTATTGCATAATTAGGGTTACTTGATTCAGCCAAAATGGCCGTGTCATCAGCGTAAAAAGCAATTTTTGTTGTTTCATCCATGGGGAAGTCATATGTGATCTACATGTAACCGATTTTATGGACAACTTATGTTGAAAAGTATTGTCTAAGAAAAGTGGTAGCAAATTAAATTTTATTTTGTGTGTCCTATATATTGTTTTACTTGCTCATTTCAAAAGTGTCCCAATACTTTTTTGACCCTTGTTTGGCTTTAAATTATATTCAAAAAGCTATATCAAATTATAAAGCTAAAATATTAGCAAAATTTTAATTATATAGTGTATACCAACTGTTAAAGCACCTCTTAATTACTTTTGCTTTTATTTTAATGTGATAAATACAGTAGGCAAAATGATTATTTGTACACCACTTTTTTTTTAAAGTTTAGAAAAATATAAGCAGCTATTTTATTCCTTGCAATGTGCGAATGTGAGTTTGTTTATTTTTAAGTAAACGAAAAAAAAATACGATTTGAAATAATTGAAAATAAAACCTAAATCTGACAAACTTGGAAAAATTCTTGCAAAAAGTATATTTGTACACCTATATATCCGGTAAGTACACTGCTGGACAATTGCTAAGGACGGATAACACTCTATCATCCATAGCAACTACAAAATGAAAGGAAGCAAAATGTGGAAAATTAGAATAAGTGCGGGATATAGTAAGAAGAAGTATGCGCATGCAAATTTTTTATCCACGTCTGCTCATCACGTGAGAGCGTTCATAAGAGCTTTAAAGGTTTCGACGCGTGTGGACAGTTATTGTTTCAAGTCAAAGTTTTACAGGAAAGATTTAATAGACGAACTTGAAATTTTTGGCATGTCTTCCCAACATCACTTAGATGATTTTATACGTGGCCAAATTATGGGAAAGATCGAAGAAGGGCGAAAATTAACAGATGTTGCCAGGGAGTTCGACATCTCTCACAGCATTGTTTCACGGTTGTGGAAGTCATTTAAAACTATTGGAATGTGTAGTAGGCGGCACGGGGGAGGTCGTGTTAGAAGTACGACGCCTGCAGAAAACACATATATCGTCCTACCAGCAAAAAGGAACAGGCGCACCACAGCTCAGCAGGTGGCAAATCAGTTTCTTGCTGCCTCAGGAAAGCAGATTTCCCGAAAAACTGTTGCCAGACGTTTGAGGGGAGGAGGACTATACGCCCGCAGACCTGTTGTGTGTGTCCCATTGACCAGACAGCACCGTACTGCCCGTTTGCAATGGTGTCGTGAGCACCGCAATTGGACTGGACATGCGTACTATTTTCAGATGAGAGTAAGATCAGTCTGTCATCGGATTGTAGACGCCAACTGATCTGGCGCCAGAGTTGTACTGCTTATCGTCCAGAAAATATACAGGAAAGGGACCAATATCCGACATGCAGTGTCATGGTGTTTGCCGGTATCATGATCAATGGCCGCACGCCCCTACATGTGGTTGCGAATGGGACTGTGACGGGCCAACGATACATTAATGAAGTTCTACTTCCTCATGTTTGTCTTTTCCGTGGTGCTGTCGGTGATAAATTTGTTTCTATGGACGACAACGCAACAAGTCATCGAAAACTCGCTGTTCAGGTTTGTCTAGACAGCGAGGGTATTCAACGCCTCGTATGTACATCACGTTCTCCAGATCTAAACCCCATTGAAAATGTATAAGATGCTTTGGGGAGGCAAGTTGCTGGTCGTAACTATTCTCTAACAAACAAGAACACCCTCATCCGTGTACTCCCAGAGGAATGGGATAAATTGCCTCAACAGCTGCTTGATAATGTTGTGCAAAGTATGATACGACGTGTGGAATGTTGCATCACACTCCACGGTAGACATGCCGAGCTGGCAGCTGAATGGTTAGCGCTCTTGCCTTCGGTTCAACAGTTCGTGGGTTCGAATCCCACCTTGGGCATGGATGTTTGTAGTGGTTCGGAATTCACTTTAAACCGTAAGTCCCGGTCTAATTAGCCCTCGTGCGCAAAAATTGACCGTTGAGCGACAAACCAAACCAAACCACGGTAGACATATCCCGTACTGATACATTTCTTCAAGGTGCCTGCTGACTTTTAGATGCATTGTTCCATTTTTCCGTATGCAGCATCAAATGAACATTTTTTTTCTTTCAGATGTTTCACAGCTTTTGTACTTTTCAGAACAATAAATATTCTTTATTCTAATGTCTGAATAGTGTGGCAACTACATTTCATCCTACTATGCCTCATGTCTCGCTTAATGTTGTGGATGGCTAGAGTTTAAGTAAATGTTGGAGTTGGAATTTCGTGTTGAAATTATCGTCTGACTTTGGCTCATTATTTGATTGACTAAGATTGAGTATTTTTGTTCTTTTATTTTTACTATTTAAATTCTTAATTTGTTAATTTTATTTCTTTATTATGGATTCAAAATGATTGAAGCTGAGACTGAAATGATTTACACGGTTTGCGATTTACGCATTCCAAAAATAAATACTTCAAGATTATTGACTTTCGAAGATTCTATTCCACAACTAATCCAGTTAGCTGCGGAAAATGGTATAACTAAGTTCTTCATTTTCCTGTCTCCCACTGATGGTACTGCATCTATTCCAAAGAAACCTTATAATTTAAAGCAAGAAATAATTCAACTTGTAAAGAATCACAAGAAAATAATACAAATTCAACACACCCGTCAAGGTAAGCTTCTATTCGAAACTAATTGCCCAGATGCTGCTGTTGAAATAAGCAAGATAAACAATATTCTTGGAGTTCCTGTTAACTCCAGTTTTCAACCTGAATACATTTCTTCAAGATTTCTTATAAAAGAAATAAATGTAGATTTACCTTTATATCTTGTTGCTGAAGAAATTGCGCAAAATGGCTTAACGATATTAAGCTTACAAAGATTTACAAAAAAGAATTCTGAAGAATTGAGCGAAAATATTTTAGTGAGTGTCATTGGACATCATTTACCTCAAACTATCAATTTATTCTATTCCATCATTCCAATTTCTCCTTTTATTGACAACGTTCGTCAATGTGGAAAATGCTATAAATTCACTCACCCTACGAAAAAATGTACACAAGAAGTCTCCCTATGTAAAAACTGTGGAACATTCCATAAAGACTCTCCCTGTACCAATGAAACACCTAAATGTATAAACTGTCAGGGAAATCATGCAGCTAATGACATTTCCTGCCCTACGAGGCTTGAAGAAAAAAATTCTTACAATTTAAAAGCTTGAACCACCTTCCATTTATTGAAGCGAGAAGGCGTTATAATAAATCTTTAAAAACCAGTTACTCCAGTGTAACCAAAAGTCATATTCCTTTCGTGCCGAATCAAAATGAAATAACTGATATTGTTAAAAAAGCAGTGACTGAAATGGCTTCTATTTTTGAAGCAAAATTACTTGCGATACAGGCTAGACAAGATCAAATGATTCAACAATTTTTCTCATTTATGACAGAATGTATGCGAACATGTTCGAATCCAGCTAGATCAGTTTCTGGATCTCCTCCAAGAAAGAGTCGTGCAAGATCTATCCAGTCAAGAAAGAAAAGTCCAAAAAATTCTGTGAATCAGCAAATAATATCTCCCGAACAACCTATTATGAAATCTCCTCAACCAAATATTAAACATGCAGAACCTAACATTATAGAAAGAATTGAACCAGGAAGAAGTCGTAAAAAACATTCATAAATTTTTTTAATATTCTTTTACTACGAGCGCACCTTTTTTTGATTTTCAATAACTGTTCAGGTTTTTCGTTTATATTTAATGTTCAATTTAATTTCTTGGAATGCAAGAAGCATTCTATCTAAGCGCCCGTATGTAAAACTTCCGTACTTCCAATCTTCCGATGTCCTAGCAATTCAAGAAACGTTTCTTAAAAATTCCGACTTATTTCAAATTTGTAATAAAACAATAATTAGATTAGATAGGCAAGATGGCCGTGGTGGAGGACTTCTTTTTGCTGTTGATAAATCTCTACCTGTGCAAGTTTTAAATATATCCAGCTCAGAAGATAACGATACAGAAATTTTAGCTATAAAAATTACTATATCCAAATCATCTCTTACTTTAGTAAATGTATACGTTCCACACGGTAAATTTTCAAGTTCTTTGTTTCATAGCATCTTATCTAATATTTATCCTCCCTTCATAATAATTGGAGACTTTAATATACGAAGTTCGGCGCTTGGTAGTTATTCAAACTCTCCCGATTCTTCAGAATTCCTCGATTGGATACTGGATAGCAACATCTGTCTTTTAAATACCTCTCAGCCTACTCACTTCGGACTCCACCATAGACCATCCCTTATCGATTATAATTTTGTATCTCCTGATATTTTTCCTTTTTGTACTTTCTCAGTCAGTTCAGATAGTTATGGTAGTGACCATGTCCCTGTCCAAACAAGTGTTAAAATCTACAATAACGATTATTCGAAAGGTACTTCCCGCAATAGAATTTTATGGTCTGGCTTCTTCAATTCAATGAACACTGAAATTGCTAATAACGGACTAGTTTCTGTAGATCAATTCCAAATATTATGCAAAAACCATCTTGATAAATTCAGGAAAAATCAAATCTTTCCGTTAAAGTCATATCCTCCGTGGTGGACATCGGAATGTTGTTATCTTTTGGGAAAAAAAGAAAACTTTGGAGGAAAGCGAAAAGTTCTCTTAATCAGACTCTGTGGATACAGTACAAACGAATTTCTGCAAAACTTCATCAGCTTCTTCTAACCCTTTCCAGAAATTTCTGGGATAAAACTATAACAAACGCTGGAATATCTAAGGACATTTATTCTATTCTTAAAAAGCTTAAAAATAGATCTACTGACTCACCAACTCATCATCTACTAATTTCTAGCGAAACTTCAATTATTTCGGACCCTGTTTTTCAGGCTAACTTATTTGCCAAATTTTATTCTCGTCAATCGGCAACTGAAGTATTACCTCTTGATTTAAGTTCAAACTTTGATTTAGAATATAACTCTGCATTCTCGCTCTCAGAACTCCAGTTGGCGATTTCTAAATGCAAAAATACTTCAGCTGGTCCTGATTTAATATCTGCTAAAATTTTGAAGGGTCTATCAAATATAGCTTTACGATCCCTTTTGTCACTCATAAATAACTCTTGGTTAAGCGGTATTGTTCCCCCGTCTTGGAAAAAATCCATCATAATTCCTATAATAAAACCTGGGAAAGATACTACTTCAGTGAATTCTTATCGCCCAATATCTCTTACAAGCGTTCTATGTAAGGTCATGGAACGCATGATATTAAATCGTCTAATAAATCACATCTCCCTTTCTAAATATTTTCATCAAAATCATCATGGATTTATGCCTCATAGAGGTTGCGATAGTGTTCTTTCTATGCTTCATCATCATATTATTGCTTTACGCTCACAGAGAAAATATATCATATGCGCAACTGTAGACATATCTCAAGCTTATGATTCAGTGTGGCCAGACGGTCTTATTTATAAGCTCCTCCAATTTGATATCAGAGGAAATGCTGCTCATTGGATATTGGATTCTTTATCGGATAGAAGTTTTAAAGTGAAATGGCGTGGAACTTTATCTCAACCCACTTTCTCTAATAGAGGTGTTCCTCAAGGCAGTGTTCTTTCTCCCTTTCTTTTTATGATTTATATGTCAGATATTTACGAAGTTCTCTCTCCTAACATAAAGTGTTTTATTTATGCTGATGACATAATCCTTTTGGCTGCTCATACATCACAAGAAAGTCTACAGCAAAAAATGCAGACTGCAATCATAAAACTTGAACAATGGTGTGATGAATGGAAACTAAAAATTGATTCCTCAAAATGTTCAGTCATTGATTTCTCTCGCAAAAAATATCCTGTAAATTTTGAACTAACTATCAACCAATTACCTATTTCTTGGTCTAAGCACATAAAAATTCTGGGCCTCTATTTTACTAATAACTTAACCTTCAAGTATAATTTTCAAATGAAAAAAAAATCTATCCAGAAGAAAATTAATGTTTTAAAAGCAATTGCAGGTAACAGATGGGGAGCAAAAACTAATCACTTACTTCAAATTGTTCAGTCCTTCATTACAAGTAGCCTCGATTATGGATGTCATGTATTTACATCTGCGAGCTTATCAGACCGAAAAATCTTGGATCCGATATATCACTCAGTTCTTAGAATTGCTACAGGTCTTCCTCGCTGGACACCAATTCCACTTCTTCTGAAAGAATCAGGGGTCTTACCTCTTACTGTAAGACAGAACTTTCTCTCTACAAGGATGTACATTAGAAATCTTGCACTTTCTACTAGATCTCCATGTGGTAGTTTGTGGGAATCAATGCCATGCAGCCATATCTCGGGTGCTCTTCCTCTATCTTTGCGAGTGAAAAAATGGCTTGAAGAAAATGGAATTCAAGAATCACATATTTTAAGAGTTCCTGCAAAACCTACTTCTGTTAATAATAATTTTAAAATATTTCTTAGAAAATATACTTTTCAGACTAAAAATCTTCCAACAAATACTATCAATGACCTCTTTGAAATGCATAGAACTTCTGAATGGTCCAATCACATATTATTATTTACTGATGCATCTAAAATAGAAAATAAACTTGGAATCGCTGTTTATGACAGCAGTAATAACACCTTTGTTTCCGGGCAAATCAATAACTCTAATTCCATCTTTACAGCTGAGGCTTTGGCTTTATATCTGGCGGTGACTAAATTCTGTATTTCTCCCTCCAACTATATCATATTATCAGACTCCTTATCCTGTCTAAAAAGTTTGGAAACTCTCTCAACTTCTTCCCCAACCATCATTCAACACATCGGATCAGCTTTAGGAAATGCAACTAAGATTTGCAAATCTATTCAATTAGTTTGGATTCCTGGTCATTCCGGAATTGCAGGGAACGAAAAAGTAGATACTCTTGCAAAATCGGCCATTAATAAAAGTTATATTCTGCACTCAATTTCACCTGAAGACCTTATCCAAAATATAAGAAACATTTTTATCAATTATAATAACAACGAATGGAATAATAGTAAATATGCCTCTAACTTTTCGCACATGTCTTCTATCACGAAAATTCACCGCAATTATATTAACTCTCGCCTTGAAGAAGTGTGGCTAGCTAGAGTTAGAACTAGATCTTTTCCGACAAATGCTAAATTACACAAATTTAAACTTTCTTCAACGGATAAATGCTCTTGTGGAGAAAGAGAAACCATTGATCACATAATGTTATCGTGTCCTCGATATGATCAAGCAAGAAATTCCTTAAGAGAAAAACTTGGAATTGGAGCTCTTTCTTTCTCTTGGATTTTAGATTTGTCAACAAGTCCTAAAGAGAAAATTGACGCAACAATTTCTTTTTTAAAACAAATTAATAGATTCTAATTTTTCTTTCTTGTGTTTGTATTTCCAAGCGGCCTTATTTCCCCTTCATTTGTCAATCATACACCGTTCTTATCTTTTCTTTTTTATTGTCTTTTTTTCAAAATCATCAATTCATCAACTTTTGTTTAGATTTCAAATAAAAACTCAATCTTACTCAATGCGAGCTATAAGCCTATGAGCATAAAGCTCCAAAACAGTTTTTTGTCATAACCTAACCTAACCTAACC
>JAJQOW010002307.1:0-19940 GCA_037975125.1 Latrodectus hesperus | reverse complement strand
GGCCGGCATCTGTCCGTTAATTAATTAATATAATCTGTGGTCATGTGTGTGTGTGTGCATAAGCGTATGTTATACATGAGATAGTATGCATATATGTATTCACATGTATTAGTAGAATTAATTATGGAATTATAATCTATTTCAAACGATTAATTTAAGACTGTAGGACATAAATGATATAGATTTGATTCATTAATAAACAATTAACATTTATTGTAACTCAATACTTGTGTATCTCGAATAACCTATTTAAAGTATTGATTTCTATTTCTTACGTGTAATTCAATTTCACTTTTTTCCACCTAATAAAAAAAATATCTTTCCCCTTACTAAGCTAATAGATTCATGATTTATTCCTATATTTTCAAAAACAAAGCTGGCAGCTGAAGGGTTTGGTTTTGGTCCTCAGTTTAACAGTTCATGAGTTTGATTCCGAATTTATGCCTGATTTTTCGCAATTTTACAGAACCAACTTTAAGCTAGAGGTATCTATCAAAATAGCCTTCAGTTGCAGAAAATTTCCGAAGAATAATATGCAAGCCAAGTATGTGTGTTGAGGAATGTTTTTCAAAATAATTATAATTCCCAATAAAATCTATTCTACTTATATCAGCTTGTTATGGTCAAAATACTTGATATTCTTGATATGATCAGATACTTATCATCTATTACATTTTCTTGTTACTTCTGTTTTTGTAGTTTTAAATGCCAATACTTTTTCATTTGTTCACAAATGTAGATTTTTTTTTTTTTTGCACACGAGTGTAAAATAGACCGACAATAACAATTTAAAATCTGTTCTGAACTATTAAAAATATTTATGTGTGTGAACTATTAAAAATATTTACATCTGATATGAATTTAATTTACAGAAACAAGTTTACATTACGCCACTGGAAACATTTATTGACAGACAAATCGCTTATTTTAAGTTGCTGCCCTTTGGCCAGCAAATTAAAATTAATTGGTAAAAATGGCAACAAATCAAAACAGAATTTCTGTAATTAGTCCTGCTAATTAACTACCAACTACTTCACACAATTGTAATTAATGAGTTAACACAAAATGTAAGAAACCTCTGTGTTTGAAATAAAATAATAAAAAATGAGACATTGTTTAGATTATATCTTGAATTAAAGAACAAAACTGAAAGGACAATTTTTAAAGAAACTAGCCTGGCTTTCATCTAAATCACGTCAGATACTTAACTATAAGTATGAGTGTTTTAAATTCTTTTCCATATATGTTTTTTTTACAGAGTTAGTGATTCTTTTGAAAACATATCCATTTCGAATCTCCATTTTTCCTTTGTTTTCCTTGAACTGAAAAGAAAATTTTGCATTTTGTATGCATGAGAATAAGAAAGATTCAATTGTGAGACAGTATGTATAAAAAGAACAATTACAGCAATGTAATAAATCTGATAAGATTTAAGAAGAAAGAAGTGAAAAATGCTTAAAAATGAAACGAAGTGAAATGAAGAAGTCGGTAGTTTTAGCCTACTCACAAAACACTGTCTGAATAACAATTTATTTACGGTTTATCAAAAAAGCAAAATATGGAAATTCATTTGAATCTTTTCGCATAGTTAAAAAATGTGTTCCACGTGAAAATATTTTCATAAGAATCAAGTTTTTATGCATTTATTTCAAATCTTTCTTTACTAAGCTAGCTTTAAAAGGTAGAATTAATATTTTTGATAACACTTTCTGGTTACTCTTTGAACTGCTGATTTGGTATTCCGTTTCCCTGGCCCACAATTTAACAGTTCTTAGATTCAATTCCCACCTTAGGTGTAGTTCTAAATCAGCTTAAAGCTGAATGAATAAGCCATGTACAAAAAGTAATTGTGAAATCATAAATAAATCAAGCTTTCAATGATCGCAAAGATCTACAAAGAAGAAAATTTTCACTACTACATGAGGTTTCAGAAGCGGTCTTAGATGTGTGTGTGTGTGTGTGTGTGTGTGTGTGTGTGTGTGTGTGTGTGTGTGTGTGTGTGTGTGTGTGTGTGTGTGTGTGTGTGTGTGTGTGTGTGTGTGTGTGTGTGTGTGTGTGTGTGTGTGTGTGTGTGTGTGTGTGTGTGTGTGAATGAATGAATGAATGAATGAATCGGTATAAAAACGTTTTTCTCTTAATATTACATTTTTATATTGTGTGTTATAAAATTTCAAACCAAATTTTTGTCCATTTTTCAAAGATAAAAATTCCTATCATGGCCATTTTGTGAAACTGGAAATTTAATAGATAAATGCTCTGGTTTCCACACAACTTTGTTTTGAAAAATAAACTTGCCTACGTCTTTTCAGAATACCAGGGGTCAATATCATTATCTTTCGGCCTCAAAAACAACGTCTTTTCTAGCAGTTTTCACTTAAATTTTATATTTCCAGTGCTGCGCAGAAGTTTAACATTATTTAGTTTTATTACTAATATTATCAAAAAAGTGATTTTACTAGAACTTAATATAAATATAATAATTATAGTTTCAAATAAATTATTTTGCATAAACCAAAATTTTAAATAAAGTAAAAAATTTTAAATAAGAGCAAAATCCAGAAAATGTAATTATTCAAATTTTGGATGCTACTAAAATTTGTCATTTATTTTTTATAAATATGCCTATATAGACACCATGACATTTGTTTACCAGTTTCGCAATATATCTGAAAACAAATAGAATTTCTCCAATTGAATGATATTCAAGAATGCATTTAAATGACAGTTTTCTGCATCGAATGTAAAAATATCCAGAAAATAATTTGTCTTATTTGGTAAGATGAAATAATTAAAATATTAAAGCATAAACAAGAAAATCTTATGGAAGCAAAATATTCAGAACGTTGATCTATTTATGACGAGTCTATATAACGTGCAATAACGGCTAATCTAAACTAAGAAGTCTACGATAAATCATAGCTAATTTTTTGATAAGTAGTCTCAAAGGAGGAAACCCGGAAAACTTCAAAACATCTACCCCAACAGATGTGCATTTAAAAAAATATGCGCAGCATTCATCTTCAAAAGTAGTTAAAATCAAATCTAAAATTTTACCCGGAACGTACGCTTAAGGAATAAACACCTATGTTAGACTGTTTTTTTTTTTTTTTTCAACATTGAAATTTTTTTGACAATGAAGGAATAAAGGGATAGCAATGAATCCGTGATAGAAGTTGTAAGCAATTCTCGGTTAATTCAAAAATTACGCTTTACTTACTAGTACATTTTATTAATGTAATTACACTCATGAAATAATGGTACAAAATAAATAACAATGAAATGGGAAATCATATAAATTTCTTTAACAAGGCGCTCAGAAAAAATCAATAAGATCTTTATGAGTTGATGAAATATGCACGTAAGAAATAGCAAGGAACTAGTTGAAACCACTTGATGCTTTTCTATGACTTAATTTTAGATGGAACCTGAAATAAAATAAATACATTTACGAGTCAAATAAAACAGCATATGTAATGTCTTATATTTGTATCATTTTACTATAAATTCAAAGGTATAGCATTTGACTTGGGTTAAATTAGAGCTATATTATTACAACATATTCCAATTGTTTGTTTCTATCATTCGTCATTGATAAATAGAGCAAACTATTTATCAATTGCAAATGGTTGAAAGAGATTATTTTGAACCACAATGAAATGACGTAGTCGATGCTTGAGTTTGTTCCCTCCTCTCTACCATGAACCACACAAGCAGAGACATCGAATCCCTCCGACATTTAAACATATAAAGACCTTCTCAATTCCATATACTCGAATGAGACTGGTATTGGACTCGTTACCTAATATCATGAGAACGAAGTCATTGTCGTCCATTATGATGTAAGAAAAAGTGAATACGAAAGGATTTTGTTCAGTAACCATAACTTGAAGCATATCCAAATTAGGGTGTGAATAGCTTTCGTAGATCACCCCACCTCATTTTTGTTTATTTTTATTCTGATTTCTTAGCTTTCTTTGAAAACTATACTCACAATTGTGAGTCTGCTATATTTTCCAAACAGAATTAAATTTACTTCTAAACACACAAAAATGACTTGCAACTGAAATATATATGTAAATAAAATATTAGAAAGATATTGAGTGTACACTTGTGTTAATATTTATCAAAATATTATTGTCTGAACGCATGTCTTCTGTTTAATATTTTTTATCCTTAAACATTGATGAAAATATTGCTCTATGATTAGGAAATGTAACAAAGAATGACCCCATTAACATAAAATTATTTTATCATTAGCAGAAAGATTAACGAAAGTCAGATGAACAAAATAAACATTAGCGAAGAAATTTTATAAAAAAACTTAAAAACTAATCATTTTAGATAATACCGAATATTTAACAATCATAGTAAAGCAGCAGTTTGAAAAAAATGAGTTGATTCCTCTTATGTTCCATCATAATGATAGTTACATCAATACTTGCATTCGGTCAGCAATTCTGGCATCAGGTTAATCTCCAACGTATTTGTAAGCATTTGTCGAGGTGATTTCATACCCATTGGGTACAAAGTAAGCCAAAAGCAAAATAAAGACATCTGTAATTGAACATGGTAAGATCTGTCTTTACAGGAGAGCAGGCAGTGTTCGCATTTCTGCAAGGCTGGCTAAACTAAAACATTTTCATTTTCAGGAGTACAGAAGTATTGGTACTTACATATTACCATCGACGATTTATGCCAAAAAAAAAATAGTTCACCTAAATTTGCAAACTTTAGTTGCTTTTTGAAAACTTGTTTCAACTGCTTAAAACAATGTTTTATAAGCATTTGGGGAAAAATAATAAAATTTGCATGCATTAAAAATAAAAATATAAATCCTGAGATTAAAAATAATTAAAAAATAAAAATGAATGCGTTCACTATTTGACATAATGGCATAATCGCGGCATTTTTCCAGAAGTATTCGATGGGATTGTGCGTAGGAATGTTGCTTGCTCTAGAATTCCACTCTAGACACACATTTTCTCTTGTCTAGAATTCCAAAAAATATCCATTCTCGGTTATTATTCTGAGCGTAAACTGAAGATCTTGGGTATCGTTCAGAAGACCACCTAAAGCTGGAAGGCATTGTAAGGTATTTTAATGTATACCCTGTGAATTATCTTCCGTTAGGATTTTTCTTAGGTAATGGGTCACATTTATGTGGCTCAAAGGATGAAACCCAGAAGGTTCCTAATCACCCATTTCGATAGACTGCAGAAGGCAGAATCGTAACATCTATTTCCTGTCATTCAGTAGTGGCTAGGATTGCACCTGAGGCCTTAAGCTCCGAAGAGCGCTGTCTTACTACATGGCCAAGGTAAGTCCAATTTGAGAGGGATGTGGTACCCTTATGATTAGGGCATTGGCATTCTGTCCGAAAGTGCTGGGTTCGACTCCCAATGCCGCCAAACACCCATCGAGTATATGCGTTATATAGTTAAATATATGGAATCGAGAGTCTTGTGGTTGGTCATTGAGCAATTTCCGTGACTGTAATGGTCTGGAGGAAAATTCTCTTCCCCTCCAGATTTAAATCAAAATTGAAGGACTGGATTCTATGGTGGTGCCGTCTGTCGGAGGAGTTTTAGAACTAAGACGTACTTTCTCCTTCTAGGTTCTCTCTGTTGAATTGGTGTCAATTCAGGAGAAACTTCCAAAAAGGTCACCAAAAACACAAAACGAGTTTTACTCAACACTGAAAGCTACAGCTTCACTAGAATGGAGTCCATTTGAAATGTGTAGGGCATTCTATTGAAGATTTGTGTGATACTCTATGTATACAGCTCCACTTTTATTATTATAATTATTGCGAATTTATCCAGTACCTCTCTGCCTTGATGCTATTGCATTCGATATTTTTTTAATGGAACTGCAAGTAATTATTATAAACACACATAAAAAATAAGTATTTTAAACATTGTATAAATTTAGCTTTGGATTTTAACATAGTTCGTTGGCAAGTAAGTAACTTCAACCTCCACAAATATATATCACTATGAAATACTGAAATTAGTCTTTTACCAACCAAATACACAATCCATAATTTTTAGATATTTATAAATTTTAATAAAAGAATTTTTACAATACTAATGAAATCATTATGTTAAAAAAATTAAACTTACTTTCTTATTTTCTACAATTTCTTTCAATTATTTGGTGGTTCCAGAACAAAAACACCTAATAATTCACAGAAAAAAATAATTAGATTTTTATTTTTAATTATATCTTAATAGACATAAAAACAACAAAAGCCAAAAGTTATTCATTAAAATTGGGACATTTTGCTTAATTTAATTTGCTGGTATTCTATGACATTACATTTGACATGTCATTGACATAACATGACAAAAGTTTCGTTTGACATGTTGTAATCTAGGGGTGGTTAAGTCCCCCTCGTTCTCTTGCCCATATTCGTTCTTGTTATCGAAAAACAGTGAATTCAAATCCCGACCTAACTGAAGATGCTTCGTATTTACTGATGTCGGATGGAGCACGTAAAATAGGTTGCAATATCCTCCATGTGAAATAAGGCTTCTGAGAGTGGCAGACTAGGTCTGGAGTCTTTATCCATCCTTCTAAATCAAGAAGATCCAATCACTTTCGGGGTAACGATGGCATGCCTAGAGGGTACCCCACTATATAAAGATGCCAACACTTCTGCCCTTTATAGTAATGAAAGGATAAAATCCTTATAAATTAATCTACATGTTGGAGTGAATTGATAGTCACCAATAATTTATAATGGTATCACAAAATCACTACTAACATCCAAGCTAGAATCAAACGCACGAGCTGATAATCTAAAGACCATACTTCCAATTATTTAACAGCCAACTTGATGCTATTGAAGCTAATTTTGTTATTTTAAGTGACAGAAATCACTACATGAGATATTCTGTGAGAGCTTAACTATTAATATTCTATAAGTGCGATGGAACTTTGTACAACGCTGATTGATTTTTTTATTTATTTTTGGGTCGCTCTACCGTCCTTTTTTGCTTACAAGAGCTAATAAAACCAATTTGATTTACCTGATTTGCTTGCCGTCATACCATCTCTTTTTGCACACGAGAGCTAAGACTAATTTCATCTGTTGATTTTGCCTGCCACAGCTCTACCATCACTTTTTGCACATGAATTCTACCAATTTGATTTATTTGATATACTTGCTACTCTATGGTCACTTTTTTATCACACAAGGAATTATTCGACCATGATATGCAGTATTAATTATATTCAAATCACTACATGCATCCAAGCTTGATCTGGAAATCAAACTCACGAACTGCTGTAAGCTAAACAAAACATAAGCAATAATCCCATTAGACGATAAAGTCTTTGAGAATTCCTATAAGAAACAACTCATTCAATAAACACCACTTCCTCTGACTCTATATTTAGCAAAATTTTAAAATTCTTCAGTGTATATTACCACAACTACAACTTTACCAATTTCGAAATCACTGTAATAACTTGCATGTACTTACGTGCTTTGCACTTGGCCCTGTAAGGGTAGTCGCACACTCTCGCTTCTGGATTGTAGTGAAGGTTGCTGTTGCATTGTCTAGGGTATGCGACGCCGTGGTCACATACGTAGTACATCGTGCAGTCTGTCGGATGTGGGAACATCACTACATCTCGACCATTAACTGGGGGGCAGGTCTCGAAGGCAGGTAGCTCGTCAGTCTCTGCAATAAAAGGTCAAGCATCAGTATTCGCTGAACAAGTTTCATTTCTCTTAATTCAGATTAATTTTATTAAAGTACAGCCTTGGCATTTTAACCAGTATGTTTATTACTCGTGGTTTTCAGTCACCACAAACTGATCTCCTACGCAACCAAATGTTACCAAATACATTGCGCCAACATACACTAATTAGACAAGTGTTTGGTACGAACAGCTTCTAAAATATAGATATATCCCATAATTTGATGTCCTATAAGACCAAGTAATGCCAAATAAATAAGATCTACGTATGCTTATCAGTCGAATTCTTGATATAATTTATAATGAATAGTATTAATATGAGTGTTGATTTGATTATTTAACTGTGGTTAAAGGCCACAGTTAGTATATATCACAGCTTCTAAGTTATAGATGAATCCCCAAATTGATTTTCTGTACCACTAAATACTGATCCTTCAATATTAGGGGTTCTGCCTTGGTTTGGATTGCCGACTTTCTGCACTATAGATCTATCAGAATCAAATTCAACAAGATCTTTTCAGATCCTTTTAAACTGGGACAGGGCGTTCCTCACAGATCAATCTTGAGCCCTACTCTCTTCTCCCTATTTTTTGGCAGGGGCTGAGAAAAAGAAACCAACACCTGTTAACATTCCAATCTTTGCTGACGACATTGTACTTTGGACGTCAGGCTCTACAGTGAACAATATCGAAAGGGAACACAACTGCGCTTTGGCTGCAATGTGGAAGTTTGCAACAAAACACAAATTAACTTTTAATCCAGCAAAATCAAAAGCGATTTTTTTCACCACTAACTATAAGCCAATGTTTGTTTTTTTCAGTTCCCAGCCTCTCACTTATGAAAAACATTCGAAACATCTCGGTTTTATTCTCGACTCTGAATTCATTTGTAACAAGCATATCGACCATCTAGTTTCGAAGGCTCGTAAGCGCCTTAACATTCTCAAATATCTGGCTGGCCGAGATTGGGCTTCTGATGCAAACTCGCCCATATAACCACATATATTTCACTTATAAGACCTATTCTTGAATATGGTTATCCGATTTATTCTTTCTCATCTGAAACGAATGACCTGAAATTAGAACGAGTAGAGCTAATTGCCGCTCGTATCATGTTAGGACTCAGAAATAGCTGCCCATCTAATATAGCTTTATACGAGACAAACTTACAACCATTGCACATTAGAAGAAGAGCTAACTTAGCTAAATATTTTAACAAAACTTATAGCTACGGCCCGAATCATAATACCTCCTTGTAATTACACAATAGACACAAAAATCAAAGATTAAGAAATTCACCCCTTTTATGTCTGGCAGAATCTCAAAACCTAATATCTCGCGAGGTTGAACTTCAATCTTTAAGAACTAGTTTTGATCCCTCAGAGAGAATACCCAGAATCATCTTCCATTTTGATCTGAATTCCACTGCAAACATGCACGCTCACACCGGAGATCATCTTAGAAAATTAGCTCTAGAAATTGCATCCACTGCGATGCATGCTAGTGAATACCGATGGTAGTCGTCCAAAAGTCCATATTAGGAGCCTATATTAGAACCGCTCAGTTAGAAATTACGCTAAAGCAATTTATCCTTGACACTTGTTCAGTATTCAGAAGTGAGTTGATAGCGATTAACGTGAGATTTGCTACTATCATTTCCAACAATTGTGATTTTGGAGAACTTTGGATTTTGTCGGGCAGCCGCAGTGCACTGCAACATCTCAGTGACTGGTCCTCTATAAAGGATGAAACAAGTTCATCTATTCTGCTGAAATTTAAAATGATCTCCTGGCTAATTCCACCCACACACCAATAGTGCTCTGGAACATCTCCTGGAAATAAAATGTGACCGAAAATCTCAGACTTTTTGGCCAGATTCTCAAGTGGACAGCAAAAATGCTTATCGTTTGAACGTGGTACAAAAAAGTATCTCACTTGTAAAATATGCTGTTGCCATCCAGCCTCACCGAAACACATTCTGGATTGCGTCGGACTTTCCAGGGAGGATTTATCCTCAGATCCCCTCTTAGTCATCGACATTCTGACAGTCAACCACTTACTGGAGTTGATCTGACAAATGTCAGATCTTTAAAGAGGATAAGCCATATATACTAATTACTACCGAACACAAAGAACCCAAACTCGTAGAACGGGACTTCGTGGAAAGACAGTGATTTTGAAAACGAATAGTCGCAGATTCAATCCCAGCTACTACTAAACAATAGAAGCGGGCTGTTACGCTTCTGCCTTTTACATGCACATCTTTAGAAGTGGCTGCTTGGGAATTTACGAGATTTTTCTCTTGAGGCACATGAATACGCAATCATTTTCCTATAAAAAAAACACTTGGAAACGTCATTTATATATTTGACATTGAAATGGCCTATAACACCTTTTGGCCGAAAGACGCAGTTCCCTACAGAGCGTTAATATACGTAAGACCTGTGTAAGTTAATTAGTTGAGTTCGTCGCTAAAAAGGAAATAAGTCTCAATATGAGCATTTAATTTATCTTTTAATTGTGATTCAAAGGTATTGTATTTTAAAGCCTTCTGAAGAATACTTACAATTTTTCATGCAACCTACTCTGTAATAAAATTATATATACAGGTAACCCTCCTATAACACGGTAGTTAGGTTCCTAGAAAATGCCGTGTTGTATGAGACCCAGAACTAGTACAAAAAGGGGGGTTACGTTCCAAAAACTTATTAAAAAAATATTGTTTTTAATTCGACATAAACAACTTGATTTTTATTAAATAATAAATGTATATCCAACACAAAGTAAGAAAAAAATATTTTAATCTAACGCAACCCTAATTTAATGAATTTATTCGTCGTCACTGCTCAGTACAATCAACCGAGAACGTTTTTTGGGTGGAACGATATCGCCTTCACTTTCAGAACTTTTTTCTCTATTTAAAGTTTTTGTATGTTTTCCCCTCTTAAAAAATCTGTAATCGAACTTTGCTGACTAGTTCTTACAAGGTCATTGTAAATTTCGCGGTATGGAGTTAAACAGTTTTGCAGCTCCCTTTTGAATTTTCGACCTCTTTCCGTGGAAGGGTCTGTTTTCAAGAAAAATGACTCGAGATTTTCCGCTAAGCATAGGCCTTCTTTCAATTCTTTTAATGTTAAATTCTTAACTGCACAATCTTCATCGGAGCTAGAGTCCTCAAAATCTATTTGATTTGCATCCAGGGATGCCGCCGACCGATAACAAGCTCTAATATTGGAACAAAACCGTGTTATAGGATGACGTGTTGTAGGAATTTTCCCGCAATTTACGAATCGTGTTATAGCGAAACCGTGTTATAAGATACCGTGTTATAGGAGGGTTACCTGTATATATGAATAAATAAAAATTAGTCCACCAGAGGAAAACATGTTAATTATAAATATATCAGGAATCAGCTAGCTCTATTCATGTTTACAAAAATGAATACGAGCAAAATAATGGTATGAGTGCTATATAAATTTAATATTTCATTTCCAATATTCCCTATGAAAACTTTTTTTTCTAATACCCCGCTGCCCATAGGATGACCTACTCAGCGCCACAAGAGGCGAAAGTCGAGCACCCAGGGGGCGTGCCATTTTTGACCCGAAAGACAGAGAATAAAGAAACAAACTCAGATAGAGAAAGGAACATCCACGCCGTACCAGGATTTGAACCTGAGAGCTACAGCTTCGAAGTTAAGGACGTTAACCCTACCGCCATTCGTCTGCTGTTCTCTGAAAATCTGTAATTAATTTAATTAGGTGAAAATACGAAGAACATGAACATTGTATTTTCAAGGACTCTTCAAAACAAAATTCCTCCACGAAATTGTAACCGCTTTCCATTCACGAAAAATACCCATGGGTTACTTTTAATTTATAAATCAGTTATATACAATGGAGTAAAACACATTATGAATATACCTACAATTATAATGAATATAACTAAATGAATGCATTAATGATGAAATATGGGAAATACGCACAATGTTAATATTTTCCTATTATCATCAGTTTACGCTTCTTTTACCCAGTAATCAAATATTTTTTTTATAGTTTAATAATGTTTCTGCTCAGTGGTCACCTAAATTTTGAAGTGCATTTAGAACTTTTACAAGCAAGTTTATATATGATAACATATAACGGTAATGGAATAATGTGTTTCTGTTTTCTGCATACATGTCTATCGGATGGGTGCTTGTGAGTTTTCCGAGTTTTCTCCTTTACAATACATAAAAATGCAGCCCACTTTGCCAGAGTGTTCATCCCGAAATGATAAAATCCCTCATAAACAGCCTTAACTCCTTAACAATCATATAATTTTTAAATAAAAAAAACAGTCATGAAAGGGCCTATTTTTTTTATTTTTTATTCACGATAATTGTGAATAGTGCAACATTTAATAGAGAATAAACTTAATATCTCCAATTATATACATGAAAAATAGTAGAGTAATACTGCCATCTGGCGAGCAAAATGAGAAAAATATTTTACCTGGCATAGAAATTGATTATCCTAATGTTTTTTGTGCATTATTTTCGATCGCGCTAAGCAGAAAACATCACCGGTAAGAAAAATACGGTGCGGAAGTTCACCTTATGATTTTGACGGGGTAAGAAAAGGGTTAAACCGTTTGGTAACACAGTACGAAAGGATTTGAGCTCAAACATATTGGATGCAAATTAATAGGCGTCATTTGGGTGATACGAATATTTTTTGAAAAATAGTGGTATTGAAAATAGGAGTATTGCAATGATGTAAAGAGACTAAGAAAATTGTGATACTTAGCAAAGCTTTCTGTATTATTTTGTGTGTAAAGCAACATCGAAACTTGGCTTCGAAATTAAAATGGCTCGAACAAATTGAATGTCTGACATTTTTATTTTTACAAAATTAAGAAAGAATGTGATTTCTTTAAGTCTCAATTGAAATTGCTCTCACAAACCAAATAAAGAATTTATTTTCAATATTTGCAATATGGCTGCTACTTTCCAAAACATCTCCAATACCATTTTTAATGGTTTGTATCAATTTTGAAACTATTAAAATTTAATTCTTTGAGACACTCGATTCAAACACTGTATTTTTTTTTATTTACTGATAATGCATGTTTTTGTTCTTAACCTGATGTGTTAGACAAAAACTAAAATATCGTTTTCTACTGAGGGTTCTGAGAGAAAAAGAGAATTTTTTTACTGAAGGCTCTAAGAGTAAAAAGAGGTTTTCTTACTAAAGCCTCTAAGAATAAAAAGAGAATTTTTTTATTAAAGACTCTAAGAGAAAAAAGAGAATTGTTTACTGCCTAACATATATGTCAATAAAAATTTAAAGGCCCAACTGCCGTATAATCCATCATGCGAAAGTCTGAATTCGAAGAATTCATGGTGGATTTCCTTGTGTTGCTGTTGGGGGTTATTCCTCAAGGTCTAGCTGCAAGCTAGACCATGTCCAGGAGGTCGTGAATCCTCAAAAAGTCATGAACAAAAAGAGGTGAAGTAATAAGGTCCTCATGCAAAAGCTCTGCACAGTGGAGCTGGCGTTCAGGGGAGGCTTGTGCAGAAGTGCACTTGGTGCACTCAAGATAAGATTTCTGTCCATCAACGTAAATAAGGCTCCCTATATGTCTACTCCAGAGCCTACTGATACTGCATTGGATTTCTTTTTTATCAGGCAGCCTAGTCTATTTATGCGTCATAGGGATTGATAATTATTAGAATTAAGTAGAAAATTCTATTTTGGAATATAAAGAATATTCTATTTTGGAATATAAAGAGAATTCTATTTTCATCACTGCGAGGAAATTTGGAACATTTTGTTCCATTATAAAATTTAATTAAGAATTGTTTTAGGATAGTTCCGATTTTTTTTTAATGTGTTCTTGCGACTGCTGTATCTTTTGGGTGCTTAAATTACCGATCATTTTCATTATTTTAAATAATTATTTTTTTAGTCAGTATTTTTTCAATATTGTTACAAATTTGTAAATAATGATTATATTTGTCTTAAAATATCTCAGACAGATCGGAAATTCTCACCTTTTTGGGCAAAAATTGCGGTATTTAGACGTATTGTAGTTTGAAAGCTGATTTCCTAATAATTTGGCGACTTGGCGACAGTTGGCGAGATTCTTGGCGACTTGGCGACGGTTGGCGAGATTCTTGGCGACTTGGCGAGAAATCGATACTTCTGGAAACATCCATCACCTAAGCTCTAGGACCAATATTTTTCGAGATAGCCTAGAAGCTTCCAGAATCTTGGCGAAATTGGTAGATTTCTCCGCCAAGTCAGGTATAAATACCGCAGCCCGACATGGAAGAGTGAGTTTTTGTGAAGACAGTCAGTGAGTGAAGACGATTAGTTGTGACTGCTAGTTGTTCTCTGTCTGAGGTATTTGAGACCTGTGATTGGAAGCTGTTTTTCCTATTGTATCTGACGAATTGTAGCTGTATAATTGTGATTGTTACAGCGGGAATTTCGTTTATCTAGTGAAGTTTTTTTTTAACGAATAAAAGTCTTGTGTTCATTAAGTGGTCGCTTTATTCAACTCTCAATCAACACGAACCCGTGGAGCTCGGTACAACTGGTGTCAGAATCGGGGTTGAAGAGTTGATGCAGCGTGTCACAAGAAAAATGGATATGGATTTAATGAAAAGTCTTCTCGAAAAATTAGCGGAGCAGATGGCTGAGATGAAAGCTGGACAAGCAGAGATGAAAGCTGGACAAGAATAGATGAAAGCTAGACAAGAAGAGATGAAAGCTGGACAAGAAGAGATTAAAACCGAGGTGATGAAAGAGATGAAAGCTGGACAAGAAGAGATGAAAGCTGGACAAGAAGAGATTAAAACCGAGGTGATGAAAGAGATAAAATCTGGACAGGAGGAGCTTAAAAAGGAACTTAAGAAGGACATTGTAAGTGTTAAAGAAGAATTCTCCAACATCATTCAGGAGAAGATGATTGCAATGGAAGATAAGGTAACTTCAGTTGAAACTAAAGTTCTGGAGATAGAAGAAAACGTTGAAGAAGCATTAGACAATATGAATAAGAAGATTGAAAGCTTGGAGAAGCAAATATCAAACAAACATGAGGAACCGAACGTGACATTTGTGCCTTCCCTAGCCAATATTAAACTCTCAACATTTGATGGGAAATCATCCTGGCAAGTATACAAGACCCAGTTTATGATGGTAGCGGAAGCTAATGGATGGAATCCCCGAGCCCAAGCTTTTCACCTGGCGGCTTCTTTAAGAGGAGACGCGGCTGACATCCTCGAGACGCTTCCGGAGGAGCAGAGGCACGATTTCCAAGCCCTATCGAGTGCGCTTGAGCTGCGGTTTGGAGATAAGTGCACTAAAGAATATAGCAGACTACAGTTAAAGTCCCGCTATCAAAGAGCGGGTGAAAGTCTGCAAGAATTGGCTGCCGATATTCAGCGACTTTCCCATCTAGCATTTTCGGACTGCCCAGCTGAGACACGTGAAGATCTGGCTCTCCATCACTTCATCGATAGTGTGCGGGATCCGGAGATACAGAAAACACTTAGACTCGCCGATGTCAAAGATATCGGATCTGCCCTAGTATACGCACATAAGATAGAGGCTGCCCAGCAGGCCGCGCGTAAAGACCGGCACTCAATCAGAGCCGTCTCTGCTACTGATACGGACTGTAATCTAAGAAAGCAAATTGAAGATCTGCGGCGAAAAGTCCGTAGCTTAGAATTGAGTAAAGGTGGCAGAAACATGAAGATTCAGTGTTGGACTTGCGGTGCAGTCGGACACGTCCATAGAGACTGCCCGAAACGAAAAGATGGTGGAAATGATCTTCCACCACAGCAGGGAAACTAATATGTGGCCACCTCGCGGGGCGGAGATGTCCAGAGAGTCAGAAGCCCCATTTCAAATTGTTTCACATTTCTTCCGTAAGTAGCGGCGACAACGGACTTTTCGTTATGGGACATGTCAACGAAGTTCCCTGCAGAATGATAATCGATACTGGAGCCAACGTAACTATCATTAGGACAGATATGGCTCGCAAACTTGGTGAGAAACTCATCTGGACGCCGCCCTGCATTACCCTCCAAACTGTGACAGGTGATAAGATTAAAGTGCATGGAAAAGTCAATCTAAACATTGCATTTGGTAATGCCGTGTACCATCATATGGCATATGTCGCTGATATAAATGACGAATTTATTCTCGGATTGGATTTCCTCAAAGAAAACCATTTCAAGTTAGATTTTAAAAATAATGAACTACACTCATGTTCTGAAGACATAGCGATTTTTAAGACGAAATATTCAGATATTAAAACAGTCCATCATATAACTGCAAAGAGTGAAATAACATTACCACCAAGAACTGAGACAATAGTTTCCGGAGCTCTTTCAGAAGATAATAATTTTCATTATGGATTGACTGAATATCCAGATTCCGACAATAGCGTTAAAGGAGTACTAGTGGCTTCTTCCCTCGTCGACCTTTCACGAAATGTAATCCCGGTAAGAGTTGCTAATCTAAGCAATAAGGTAAAACTAATAAAAGAAGGAGAAGTGCTGGCGACTTGCACTCCAGTGACCTGTATTAACCGAAATTGTCAAGCCACACTATCTGAGCCTCCTGACACTCTAATTAATGAACTCCTTCAGAGAGCAGAGTTAGATGATAAACAGAGGAATGCTGCAAGAAATTTATTATTAGAATTCGGAGATCTCTTTTCCAAGAAATCAGATGATGTTGGGCGAACCAAATTGACGCAGCACCGAATCAATACAGGAAATCATCCACCCATTAAACAACATCCGAGAAGATTGCCATTCGCTAAGCAGGAAGAGGTGGATAATCTTCTGATGGAAATGCAGCAGAATGACATTATTGAGCCATCAGAGAGTCCTTGGGCTTCGCCTATTGTTTTAGTTCGGAAGAAAGATGGTTCTACCCGATTCTGCGTTGACTATCGTCGGTTAAACAACATCACTAAAAAAGATAGTTACCCTCTTCCTAGGATTGACGATACACTTGATGCTTTATCCGGAAAACAATGGTTTTCGACTTTGGATCTCAAGAGTGGTTATTGGCAAGTAGAGATACATCCTGAGGATCGAGAAAAGACTGCATTCACCACAGGACAAGGACTTTGGCAGTTCAAGGTTATGCCATTTGGGCTTTGCAATGCACCTGCAACGTTTGAGCGCCTGATGGAGACAGTATTACGAGGACTTTCCTACGAAGCCTGTTTGGTATATTTGGACGATATCATTATTGTAGGGCGCACATTCGAAGACCATTTAAGAAACATCCGAAAGGTGCTGGAAAAATTAAAAATGGCCAACCTGAAGCTGAATCCTTGCAAATGTAATTTATTCCGACGTGAAGTAAGCTATCTGGGACACATTATCTCTGCTGAAGGTGTAAGAACAGATCCTGAAAAGATCTCCGCAGTTAAGGACTGGAGTCGTCCAAAAGATGTCCACCAATTAAGAAGTTTTCTTGGACTATGCACATATTACAGGAAATTTGTTAAGGGTTTTTCAAGTATTGCCAGACCTCTTCACAAGTTGACAGAAGTTAAACAGAGATTTCTATGGACAGATGAATGTGAGAAAGCTTTTAAACAACTGAAGGAGGCGTTGACATCTTCGCCCGTTCTTGCATATCCCCAGCCCGAAAAATTATTCATTTTAGATACGGATGCCAGCAACGAAAATATCGGAGCTGTTTTGTCGCAAGAAATTGATGATAAAGAATATGTCATTGCTTATTGGAGTAAATGTCTATCGAAACCAGAGCGGAATTACTGTACAACCAGGAAGGAATTGCTGGCAATCGTTAAAGCCATAGAACATTTCCACCATTATCTCTATGGAAGAAAGTTCTTGCTCCGGACAGATCACGCATCCTTAACCTGGCTTTTAAATTTTAAAAATCCGGAAGGACAGGTAGCCAGATGGATTCAACGACTCCAGGAGTTTGACTTTGAAATACGTCATCGCAAAGGAACTCTTCATGGAAATGCTGATGCACTATCAAGGAAACCGTGCAATGAAAGCTGCCGATATTGTTCGAGAGTAGAGAAGAACTATCAGTTAGTAAATCCTTCGGTACGCCAAGTTACTGTTTCACCTCCACCGAAACCAGACCCATGGAGTGATAAAGGACTTAGAGAAGCTCAAAAAGAAGACCCAGATATAAATCCAATTTTAGAATTAAAAGAATCTTCCAGTATGAAACCAAGTTGGCAGGATATCTCCACCTACAGTCCTGCTACTAAGCAATATTGGGCTCTTTGGGACTCACTCCATATAAGAAATGGTGTCTTGTACAGGAAATGGGAGTCCGATGATGGACGTAATTTTAAATGGCAGCTTGTTCTTCCAAAATCAAGAATTTCAGATGTTTTGAAAGAATTGCACAGTAGCTCAACTGGAGGCCACTTCGGAGTAATGAAAACTCTACAGAAAGTTCGAGAACGCTTCTATTGGAGCAAAACGAGACAAGATGTAGAGAAATGGTGCCAATCTTGTGATGACTGTGCGGCACGTAAAGGACCGAAGAAACGTAGCCGAGGAAGGTTGCAGCGGTACAACGTAGGAGCACCTTTTGAGAGGATAGCATTGGACATTTTGGGTCCTTTACCACGATCCTCAAATGGCAACAAATACATACTAGTTGTCATGGACTACTTTACTAAGTGGCCTGAAGCGTTTGCAATCCCCGATCAAGAGGCGACTACAGTAGCCGAGGTTCTAGTGCAACAATGGGTTTCCAGATTCGGCACACCCTTACAAATTCATTCTGATCAAGGGACAAATTTCACCTCTGTTGTGTTTAAAGGAATGTGTCAAATTCTCGGAATAGACAAGACGCAGACCACGCCACTACACCCACAATCGGATGGCATGGTAGAGAGGTTTAACAGAACCATCTTGAATAACCTCTCCCTTATGGTTTCCAGAAATCAGCAAGATTGGGATTTGAAGCTACCGCTGTTTCTGCTTGCATATCGCAGTGCTGTCCATGAGACTACCGGATATACTCCTTCACAGATGCTCTTTGGTCGCGAACTTCGTCTCCCTTGTGATCTTCAGTTTGGTCGTCCACCGGATACATCTTCATCGCCAGAGGAATACCTTCGAGACCTTCAGGCACGTCTTGAAGATGTCCATAACTTTGCTCGAGACCGAATCAACCTGACGACCGAAAGAATGAAGACAAGGTATGACACAAGAGCGACGGGACATGAATTTCAAGAAGGTGACAAAGTTTGGTTGTGGAACCCGATTCGACGTAAAGGACTTTCTCCAAAGTTGCAAGCCAACTGGGAAGGTCCCTACACAGTCCTAAAAAGACTGAACGACGTCGTGGTTCGTATAAGAAAATCAGCTGCTTCAAAACCAAAGGTAGTACATTATGATAGATTAGCTCCTTATCGTAATGTAGAGTAAAAATTTGTAGACCATGGTCTCTTTGTAAATAGTATAGATAATTTTAATCTTTTCTATTTTCTTGTATTTTTAGTTGCTTGTGTATGTAATGTGCTCTGTATCCTCTTGAAATGTAAATTCTTTTATATTAAATTTGGCCTCCTATCAGGGGATTGTACTGCCCGGGACGTGCAGTCCTTGAGAGGGGGGCAATGTTACAAATTTGTAAATAATGATTATATTTGTCTTAAAATATCTCAGACAGATCGGAAATTCTCACCTTTTTGGGCAAAAATTGCGGTATTTAGACGTATTGTAGTTTAAAAGCTGATTTCCTAATAATTTGGCGACTTGGCGACAGTTGGCGAGATTCTTGGCGACTTGGCGACGGTTGGCGAGATTCTTGGCGACTTGGCGAGAAATCGATACTTCTGGAAACATCCATCACCTAAGCTCTAGGACCAATATTTTTCGAGATAGCCTAGAAGCTTCCAGAATCTTGGCGAAATTGGTAGATTTCTCCGCCAAGTCAGGTATAAATACCGCAGCCCGACATGGAAGAGTGAGTTTTTGTGAAGACAGTCAGTGAGTGAAGACGATTAGTTGTGACTGCTAGTTGTTCTCTGTCTGAGGTATTTGAGACCTGTGATTGGAAGCTGTTTTTCCTATTGTATCTGACGAATTGTAGCTGTATAATTGTGATTGTTACAGCGGGAATTTCGTTTATCTAGTGAAGTTTTTTTTAACGAATAAAAGTCTTGTGTTCATTAAGTGGTCGCTTTATTCAACTCTCAATCAACACGAACCCGTGGAGCTCG
>JAJQOW010002306.1:0-19965 GCA_037975125.1 Latrodectus hesperus | reverse complement strand
ATTTAATACGTTGTTAGGGATTATAAAAATACTGTAATCAAGAATTATATTGAAAGTTCAGACATGAAATCAATCACGGAATATACAGAGTATTTCATTTAAAATTTGTAGAGCTTTATGGTTTGGTTTTGTTTGTTTTTCTCTCTACGATAATTTTCTTCCCGCGAGGGCTATTTGGTCCAGAGCCTACCTCTAAAAGTGTATTCCAAACCAATGCAAACATCCATACTCAAATAGGAACTCAAATTCCAGAATTGTTGGACCGAAGATCAGAGCGCTAAATATTCGAGTGTCGATTCGGCTACAGAGCTGTAAGGTACACCTTGATGACTCAGACTCGGAAACGCTTTCCCGATGAAATATAGATCAATAAAAAACGTGGCTGTTTCGGGTATAAGTATTTCGGGGATTTATTTCACAAGAGCAACAAAGCGGTTGCAAGAGAGCAGATTACACACACACGAAGATAATTTGACAGCTTACATGACCATTTAAATATAGTCATAAAATACAAGAAGAAAAGAACATTAAATGGAAGGAAGAAAACGCATTTATTGTTCATGAACATAAAACCTGTAAAAGTGAATCAGAATCGATATTTAACAAAGAGATGAAATGACAACATCTGGATGTAAAGCACGCCTCATATCTTCGTACATTCACAGATCTAATGCATTTTAGATAACTTGGCAAGTGCAACAAGGTCCTAGATATTATCAATCGGGACATTAATACCGTATTAAGAAGGCGTTTTATATCCCTATGACCCGTTTTTCATACATAATTCTAAGTCATCTAGATATATCCTACTCCTTGAAATTTGCATATATATATATATATATATATATATATATATATATATATATATATATATATATATATATATATATATATATATATATATATATATATAATATAATATATATATATATATATATATATATATATATATATATATATATATATATATATATATATATATATATATATATATATATATATATTTGTGTGTATGTGTGTGTATATGTATATATATAGACTGCTGGCTACCGTAAATGTAATATCCTGAAGGAAACATACAAATAACATGAAATTTACAACATGCATTGGTGGAGAGGAGATATTCAAATGATAAGAATTTCAGCGCAGACGCACACATCTCTCTCGTCTGTGGCGCCACTTCTTAGAGCTATTTAAGGCTTGCAGATTTTGACTATTTCAAGTTCGGCAATTATGTTTTTCTAGTGTTTATTTTTCAAAAAAAATATCAATTATGTCTTGTAGAAAACAACGATGACTGTCCTTGGTGTTCCGTCAATATGGCCATCCCTGAACATATCTTAACCTGCCTAAATTTTAAAAGAGACGATGTTCTTCGGGACCCAACACATTTTTTAGACATTTTAGATAGTTTTGGTTTTATGGGAGGTGTCTAGCCTAGCTAGACAACCTGAGATAAGTAACAACAGAAAACAACGATCATTGTTTGATCAAGTATCCGAGTTTGATAGAGGAAGAATATTGCCTACCGAGATTGTGGCTGATCTTTCAGGGAACTCGGTAGTCGTGTTGGACGAAACCAAATAACTGCTATGCGGATATGTGATCATTGGATGCAGGAGGATACGACGGACCGACGTGTACGATCGCTTTTACCTCTGTGCACCACTTCACATGATGACAGGCAGTTTGTGCGCATGACAGTGATGGACAGACCCACATCACGGACCATAGCACAGCAGATTCAGTCTGTAACGCATCATCCAGTTTTCTGCGCGTACCATCCAATGCCGATTACAGGTGAGTGGTCTGCCCGCAAGACGTCTAACGCTCCGTTTACCCTCAACGCAGAATCATAGACGTCTCCGCCGCCAATGGTGCAATGAAAGAAGGATGTGGACAACAGAATGGAATGAAATTATTTTTACTGATGAATCACATTTCTGTCAGCAACACCATGAGGGTCGCATTCAAATGTGGAGACACCGCGAAGAGAGGATGCTGAACAGCAGCGTTATGAACCACCATGCTGGTTTTGCAACGCGCATAATGGTATGGGGTGGTATTGGATATCACTCTCGCACTCCGATTGCCCTTCCTTACCTTCAGGGCTAGCCCACAGCCCTATTTCAACAGGATAATGCGTGACCACATATGGCATGCATTATCCAAGGGTTCTTCGTCAATCACCAGATTGAATTGCATCTCCGACCGGATTGCTCCCCGGATGTTTTACCGATAAAAAACATGTGGTCCATGGTTATCATGTTTTCAACATGTTATCTGCGAAATGAATTTGGTAGTGATATCTCATGTCTTTTTTGGTGTTGCAATTTGGGTGGCCAGTAGTGTGCGATTTGTGTGTGTGTGTGATATATATATATATATATATATATATATATATATATATATATATATATATATATATATTGGTAAATCGATGGTAACTTCATCTATTAAAAATGACATTAAGTGAAGGGATGTTCATGTAAATTTCAGTGACATATTCAACCAATTAGTTGCTCGGTGTTTACTGAAAAAAAAGATGAAGGAACAAGCTTTCTTATTACTCTTGATGCAGCCGTTATGAATGATTGAAATTCTTCACAAGAGAAAGAATAATGGGAATAAATTGGTCGAAAATTAGTTTCACAGGAAATTCTTCCTCACCAAAGTCTGTATCACACGAGTATTACAGACAAAATTATCCGAAGTATAAATGCCCTTCGAATGGTTAAAAACAATAATTTAAGCATAACCGTTAACTTTTTCTCCACAGAAATGCAATGGTCGTCATTCACAGTACAGTCAAAGTGAACAAGAGATGACCAAGAATGCATCCAATAGAATCCCACATCATCACTGAAGTGATGGACCAGTACGAAGATCCTGAATGTAAGTTTTCAATATGTATTTACCATGTTATCTCTAAATAGATGTGATCATCATGTTACTGTCAATAGTACCAAGATGTTTCTAAAAACGTGGGATTATTTCATTTATGAATCAAATTTCGTAATTTAATTCATCATTAAAATCAGTCTGCTTTGTGATGCAGCTTCGAATTTAGTCGAAGCTGTGGTTTACGAGATGACAGTCAGTGTTTCTACAAACGTCATCAGATTGTTTGAGCAGACATTGTATAATTTTGCAAGTGACCCAATTTCTAAATACCAAGGCTCTTTATGTGGTTGTATAGTCTATTAAGCCACCAGGTTAACATATGTGTCTTTTTTGGTTGTATCCGCTCACTCTGTGAAGCATCTGGTTCTATATTCTACAGACAGTCAGGTATAAACCCGTTTTGTTAACATTTTGTAATCTCATCAAATCTTGCCCTCCTTGGTGAACCCGAAGGGCTTGCCAAGAAGAGCGAGATTTGGCTAGGAGCAGTGTTCAATGACGTCAGAAAGTATGAAGGAACAGATTGTCTCTGTTCCTTTTTCTTCTCTCAATCCTTACTATCAGGAGCAAAACAATCTCCACTGCACCAAAAGGTTGTTCCACTTTATCTTATAAATCATCATACTGGAGGTAGGAGCTCAGCTCCAGGAACTCTGACAAACAGCACAACAGCTTCCCAGCACTGATCCTCCCTCTTTTCTGACGTCAACGGCTGAACCCCTTAATTAAAAGTTCCTCCTTTCTAGTATCCTTAGGACAAACGAAGTTAAAATATTGGGATGGCTAACGAAATCAAATATTTTAAAAATATATATGCTAATTAATGGTATTATGTTTAAAATCTTTATTAATAGTTAAGATAAAGTATATTTTATCAATAAATTATGCAGTTTACCAATGTAATATGTGATAACGTAATGATGGTAAACTTTATTATTTTGAAATAACTATAACTACACAATTCATCAATTTACATTATTTAAATTAATGATGACAATTTCTATTAAACAAATGAACTTTATTTGTATTCTTCATAGACTTCCATTGATAAAACAAATTTAAATTCAATATTTAATTTTAAAATAATTAAAAAAGGGAAATTAACTGCATAATAATGCAAAACTTATGACTGATATATGTGTTTAAGCATTTGTACTCACTCAAAGAATAACTAATTATTTTTTATTCATTTATTTATTTTTTGATAATCACCATTTAATTTATTAGAAATTAACACAATTTTTTTCTGTATTTCTCCACCAATTATAAAAATGATAGCAGTATTATCAATATTCATTCTTTTAAAAATATTGTATATATCCTTAAATTTAGATTCCTTTCTTTTATATTACATTAACGTTTTAAAAAGAATAAGACCGATTTTGCAGTCCAAATTTAAACCAATATTTGAAAACTGTTGATATTCTTAATCTCTGATCAAAAAGTTTCTACAGTATGTTAATGTTTAATTGTCAAGTCATATCTGTAAGACATAATTATTTAACTATAATTGCTTATGGTATTTATATATTTAGACAATATTATAATATTGTAAATATTTTATATCTCAAAAACTAAAATTTACTTTTTAGTAAATGGTATTTTTGCCTTACTTTTAAATTATAGTTATTATGTTGAAGAAAAGATTCATTTGATGAGATATATGTTCAGAAAAAAATTCTAAGTTATAGAAATTATTAAAAGACTGCATTTCATAAATATTTAATTTTATTTACCTTCAGCTATTAAGAAAAAAAATAATGTTCAATTATTACCAGATACAGATAAAATATAAACCGAACCTAAATCACAATCACTGAATAAATTAAAAAAAAATTTTAATGGATATTACGATCTTATTTGAAACTTAATATGATGAAAATCATATTAAGTTTCATATTCATATTTAATCATATTGCCACTTTTCATTATAAATTTAACTCAGAGCCGTACCGAGATTATTTGGCTCACGGGTAAATTTCCTATTTTATCTCCAAAAAAAAAGTTATAAATACAGAAAAAACTCATTATAAGAATACAATACAAATAACAAAATAATGAAGAACCTACTTTAAAATATGGATTATTTTAAAGAATTGGTTTATAGTTTTAAATTTGAGATTAAAAAGTTAAAAAACTGAAACCGAGAGAATTTCGAAATATGTCAGTAGAGTAATGGGACTTGTGCTAATTTAAAATTAATTAAAAAGATTATTTTACTTATTAATATAATTGTTTTAGAAAACATAAAAAATGAAATTTTTAAAAAATGGAAAATATTAAGGTACATAGAAATCAGTACATGCTTTTTTTAACATCAAAAGTAATCTGATGTATCAATTATATTACATACATTTTTCTTGTTTTTGATGTAGCAAATTGATCAATTAGTTTATCAGAGTCGATCATTTAAAAATTTTCTCATTCTACGTACAAAAATACTCAGTATACTCTTATATAGCATTTGTATAGCATCTAGGATTAAAAATGCTATATGAAGGCTATATTTAAATATGTCAGAATTAATTTCAATTTACTGAACGAATGTTACTGAACAACTAACAATTGATATTGAAACAGTAAGGTATTTTAAAGTGCTACTCTCATATTTGGAAAAACATCTTCACTATAATTAATTTTGTAGGTAAATAGCTTCAATATAGTTTAATATGTTCAATTTCTGTAAAACAAACTTATATGTGTGTGTATGTATTTTTAATCAAATCAAAACTATTTTCAGCGAAATAATATAAACTTAAAGTATTATTTCCAAAAGTGACACACTAATTATTTTTTCAAAGTATCAATAACATAAGTTTCTTATACGCTGCTTGATATTAAAATTGTATCTGTGATTTTTCTGATGACATCAACGCATTTAAATTAATTTTAGGAAATGAAATTAATATTTTTAAGTAATATTTGATCAGTATTGACATTTTCACTTTCTTCATCTTTGTCGGGTTCTATCTTTTCTTGGGAAGGAAGGAATCCAATAGTTAATTTCATTAGCAAATAAAGAAATTTAAAGTCGAAATCATTATAATTTTTTATGCAACATTAATTATTTTTTCTTTAAAATGAAGGTGTACAAAGTTTTGACTGAAACCTTAACTATCGAATATATATGATGGTATTGAACATGTACTGCATGGTAATTTAAGAAGCTAATAATTTAGGTGTTTCTCAAATGGTTAAATCCTGAGATGTAACTTATTAATCTAAAAAATTTCTCGATACTAAAATTCTATTCTCCTATTTTTATGGTGTATAATAGAAATTGTAATGCGTAATATATATATATATATATATATATATATATATATATATATATATATATATATATATATATATATATAATATATACCCATTCTTTCATTCTATTCGAAAAGAAAAGTTTTGCAGGTTATGGCCGTTTCTTATTGATTATTAAATAGGCAAATTTCAAGGATTTCTAAAGAAAGATTTTCATTTGTATCTTAATTATATTCTGACAAGTTTCCATTAAATCTTTTACGATATCTTCTTTATATGCACAAAATTTGTAGTACTAAATAATCTAGAATTACAAATCTTGAGCAAAATATGCAAATTATAAAAAATCACGGTTAATGAAAACAATTAAAATTTCTTTAAAAATCTTAAATTTTTAAAAAAATTTTAAATGTTTAAAATTTAAATTTTTTTAATTTAGAGGACATTATTACTTTGACATATTTTAAGTGCTCTATCCGACATTATAGAACTTAAGTATAAAATCGAAAAAAGTAATTTACAATCTCACTGTAAGATCTATTCTTACATATGCTTCACCAGCTTGGGCTAACATTAGCAATTCTGAAATGAAAAGACTTTGTTCCTGCCAAAATAAACATCTACGTGTTTTAACAAACTCAAGTTGGCTTATACGAGGTAACTCCATTTACAGGGACCTCAAAATGAAACCTTTAAATGAATACATAGTAATTTTGAATAGAAACTTCTACAATAAAGCGAGAAATAGTAAAACAAAGAGCTTCACTGACCTCCTAAATAATGAAATGCTAACTGAAGACAGGAAAATAAGACCTATGGCAGCCTACTTCTCATCAGATGCTATCTTCCTCAGAATAAATGCAGATTCGTATTGCATCCGCCGGGTCGATGTGATTCTTATTTAAAAAATTAAATATATTCTTTTCTCCATTAACGAACTTTCCACTTGAAGCATTCCAAGCAGTTAATGATGAATGAGGGAAAGCTATTTTTCAGCTGGCACTCAGATTTCCACAAGTTACGACGCCACTATGGTTATACTACTATATGTGAAAACTATATGTTACGGCCACTATATGTGAATATTCATCGAACCGTGCAAAGGACAATATGCTTACGCGGTGCTTACAAAAATGTTTTACATTAACCCTTAGGCTTTGCACAACGCAATATCGAAGCAAAAAGAAACTGAAGAGAGAACTGGTATCGAATCTTGAAATCACATATGGAATCCTCTTCACACTTTTAAGCTTGTATGGTAATTGACAAAGATATTCTTAAAATTTCGGACATTTAAATGAAAATTATTCAATTCTTCTGCCACACACACAGCGGCTATTGTTACCAATTTATATGTTGGAGGCTTTACCATCTTCTACCTGAAGTATAATATTCGCGATTGCTTCTGAAGTGAAATCTGTTTTTTGTCTCTCTTTCATATACCTTAAACTTAATATCTCATGTTTCCTCCAGAACAAAAAAATAAATGAATATGTAGCTTCAAATTCGTTAAATAAGTTATACCATTATCCAGTAAACCTATAATTAATTGACTCACTCTCAAAGGAATTTTTGCATCTATTTCTAAGACTTAAATTTCCTTAGAATTATTAAGTAATTAAGATTTCGGTTAAAGAACTCATTTAACAAATTGATAATCGTAACATTCTAATTAGTAATAGCGATCACATTGAAAACAAAACCTTCACATTTATATATTTTATTACAATTGTTGACAAAAAGGAACAAAAATTCTTTTTTTGTTGTTGTTGTTATTTATAATTGCTTGTGCATATAGGAAAATAAATTTCGAATAGAAATTGAATGCCTGATCTTAACGATGCTTTATTTTCTCGTGTTAAGTATTAAAGAGGCTGTTTTCTATTTCAAGTCTCAGCTCAAGGCAGTGAGCTCTCGTATGAGAGATGTCAGCAGCTATCGAAGGATTTTTAATTATTTTAAAATAAAAGTTTACAGTTTGTTTTATTGATTGTGTGTGTGTCATTTAAAAAATAAAAATTATGGTGTTATATGGTAGCTTATGGATAAAACAAAAATGAAGTCTAAATAAAAAATACAAAAAAGAACCTTAATCTGTGATTCATAATATAAAAAGTAAATTCTGCATAGAAATAATTGCTGAAGTTTGTTGAAGAATTAAAAAAAGAAATTTACATCTTTTAAAAACTATCCAGCCTTTTTTCATAATTTTTTTTAATAATAATTCAAACAAAAAAATTTTTTTAACGTTTCTCTCTCGTGGTAAATGCACAGCTGGTTGATAAGAGTGTTCGCCAATCATAGATAAAGAAAAAATAATTTTTGTCAATTTCACGATTAAAATACAGATATAGTTAGAAAACCGGTAAAATGATATCTCCGATTCACTTTAACTTCGTTGCCGCTTTATTGCTCATAATATGTTCAAAGCAGCTGATATTCTCAGAATCGACGGATGCTGCCATCGCCCAAGATTTCCTGGAAAACGATTATCAGCTGACAGCTTTATCTCATTCGAGTAACGCCTTTTTATCTTTTCTTATTCCATTGTAACCCATTATGACATTCGTTTTTGAAATACTTTGTCTATAAATGTCATTTTATTCTCTTCGTCGTCATAATGTGTTACAATGTTATGAATAATAAATCCTAAAAATATATTTTCATAATCAAGCGAAATTGGATTATTATATTATTTTTTATTAAGTTTATATTAAATAATTTTTTAAATAATTATTTGAAACATTATGCATTCTCACTGTTTTCCAGGAAATTAATCACAAATAGTATGAAAAATAGCATTTTATAACTTTAAAAAGGAGAATTAAGTACATATCGTTTCATATTTAAAATTTATGATCATTCTGTTAATACCTCAGAGCAAAATGTTTACAGGGTAATTAAATAAAACAAATTTTTGTGTTAAATTTGAAGAGATATAAAATTTATTCATTTTACATTAGTATTTGTTGTTTTTTAAATTTATACAAGAATATTTTTTTTTGTCTTATAAATACTCATTTTATATTTATTCATTTATTTCAATTTGGAGTTCATATTCCTTTTGGATTAAAAATTCAATATTCTTATACTTTCTTTAACAAAAATTTTAGTTAATTAAATAATTTTTTAAAAAATCATTTGTAAAATTGATCTTTTCAAATTTTTCAGTTTTTAAATATCTGTTTATTTACTCATAAGAAATATTCAGTTATGTGCAAAATAATGCTTGAGAGTTTCTTAATCATTACACAGCTATGAAAAGGTATTAAACATTAATCGTTTTTGTGATTAAAAAAATAATGTGTGTAGTAACAAATTCTGAAGAGTGCGAAATGTTAAATATATTAACTTAAGATTACTCGCGTTAAAAGAGATTATGAAAATATTTTAAATTTTGTGGCAACTGACCTAAATTTATTTATTATTATATTTTCAAATAAAGGGTGCTTTTACTTATTTAATTTTGCTGCAAAGCAATTAGTTACTGTACTTTTTTGTAAGAAAAGTTAAATCTGTTTTGCATTGAAAAAATCTGTGTAGTAGATTAAAGTGTCTGAGGCCAAGTAATATAAATTATGTTTATTTTATTCTAAAATTTTATAAAAAAATTTCATCTATTTTTTTAAATTATTCAAATATCTGAATATTACTAGGTTATTGAACATAAGCAAAACGATAAAGATTTAAATAAAATGAGGATAAATGCATTTATTTAACATTTTGATAGCTTTAAAAATGTAAAAGTAAAATGTAATATATATTATTTTAATTAAATGAAAAAAATGTCTATATAAGTAAATGAGATTTAAAATCTAAGATTTTAATTCGTTAAATCAACCGATTTTATTGAAATAATGCACATTAGCTTTGTGCATTATATATATATATATATATATATATATATATATATATATATATATATATATATATATATATATATATATATATATATATATATATATATATATATATATATATATATATATATATATATATATATATATATATATATATATATATATATATATATATAATTTTTTCATTTTCTAAAACAGTTTTTATAGAGTTTACAGCATTAAAAAGTAATAACAGAAAATGTAATGATTTAAATCCATCTTAGTCACTATAACACAAATGGTAAACAATGTCTTTTCTTAAGTCGTTGATAACAAGCAATAAGTTGTGTCAAATTTCGTTGATAGGGCCTGTGTACATTAAGTGATTGTGGATTAATGTCTTTTCTTTAAAGACAACAAATGTGGTAATTCGTACAGAATGATATAAATTTTACAATAGATTCCGTCATCTTACGAGTCACGAGATATTTTATTTAGGTACATTTCTGAGTTGTAGCCCTATTGCGTTTCTTTAATATAACCTAATAAATCGAAGATTCCGTTAACCGAGTCCATTTAACGGATGCTCGAGCCGTGTCTGTCAGCTTCACGTGTCTCAGATGCGAACATATCTTCTTCTTCTTCTTCTTAAAATTGAGTTTGTATGTCATTGGGCACCTCTGCTTTTATCAGCATTTTGTACCATTAACTCCAAACCCAATGTTTCCTAGTTCCAGTTGCTCGGGTCACCCACTTTACTAATAAAGTCCGATAACCCTTTAATGGAGTCTAGGTGTAACTCTCTAGTATGGATGAAGCCTAAAGAAGTTAATCTAGGGAGGGCAAGAGCCTCACATTCGTAAATGACATGCTCTGCCGTTTCCTCTTGCATATGACATTTCCAGCAGATAAGGTCTTGCTGAAATAGTCCCATCTGGTCAGAAAGTCAGTCATGCTAGGAATGACGTTCTGACTTTCACCAGAAGAAGATGGTTTAGAGGTCATTTCTACCTCAAGTGAAGGATTCATTGCTGCCCCTTTACAAGATTGCCTCTGAGTTCCCTAGTCTTTTTCAGCAAGGTCTACTTTAGAGGCTTCACCTGCAAATGCAGAAAGGTTTGTTACTTCTTGTGTCTTTTCAGCCACAAGATAACAATTAAAAAGCTCAGGTAATATAAGTCCACCCAGCATTGCCTGAGTTACTGGGCAAGGCAAATTACTCTAGAAGTTCGCCAAGCAACTAGAGGCTCCGTTAAGACACCAATACCGCGGTGCCAATTAGCCCTAGGCACGGATCGCATAACACCAGGGTTTACGGGAGCTGGTTCGCGGCCTCTGATTCTATATTCAAGGCTATCCTGTCATTCCTACAGGACATTCGGCTATCAACCACTTGCCGACGCGCCTGGTGGCTGTGCTCAAGCCCCAGGGAGGTACACGTACCCCCTGGTTCCAGGATGCGAACATATACTTTGATGCAAGCAGAAACCAAAATTGGAACAACCAACTCCAACTACATTATCCACATTATTAGGTCATGCTGGCCAAGTAGTAAATCTTCTGACTGCCAAATATAATTCCGGGATTCGAATCTTCAATTTTTGCAAACAGCATTCTTCAGAGTGAACACACACACACATGGAAGTAGCGCTAACATTCCCTAGAAAAGGTGTAAATACAGCCTACTATAAATAAAATCTTTCTACACTGTAAAGACGGACATCTAAATGCCTCGTAACATGTTTCAACTGTTAAGCTATCCGCTACTCACTGTTAAACTCCTCCTGCTCAACAGAACTGTCATCGAGTTCGAGACTTACCACAACGTCTATTAGACCTCTCCCAAGAGTACGTTTTGATCCTTACATAAATTGAAACTGGAAATCAGAATCAAGAAAACACATCGTCAAACAGAAGCTTATTGACTTTGATAATTTTTTACTTATTATAAACCTCCCATTTCCACAGTTTATTAACAAAAAATAGTATACCTGATTTTGACTGTCAAGCAAAACATGTCATTTTGCTTTCGATGTAATGAAGATTCTAATTTTTACACCTTTTTTTTTTTTGACATTCTATATTTTTTTTTTTTACAAAAAATAATGTTAAATAGAGTAAGATAATGAAATAATAAAATAAATTCATTTCCATCACATTGGGCAATTCTAAGAATCAATTGTATAAACTTATTACGCCTAGTTCTGAAAGATTAAGTTTAATTAGAAAAGAGGATCATAAAAATCAATAAATTATTTTGAGAAACATAATTATGTAGCATGTCCATTAACATTTAAAAAAGAAAAAAGCTAGTTAAAGCAGAAAAAAGAATAAAAAATGATTTCGAACATTATGGCAAACAATTTTTTTCTTTTGGGGAAAAGAGGATGCCTTAGAATAGTAAAAAAAAAGTGAAAAAATAGTACATTTTTTATCCATAAAGTCAAGCTGGTAGCCATCGCCAAACAATCGAAAGTTTTACAAGAACTATATTTTCAGATTAACATAAAAATTAAATTTATATAATTTTATCAACTTTTGTTATTATTATTTTTTTTTTGAGGTTGATATATTCAATTAGCGGGAGAGATTTAAAATGAAAGAAATGTGATAAAAAATTAACTCTAATGCACACGCGCGCGCGACTGCTTGTTTCTCTTCCCAACACTTCATAATTTTTATCTGTGTTTGTTTTATGTGGCGACATCTATGGGAAGATACGCCAACTATGGATAATTACTAACAAATACAAATGTAAATAATGCAAATCTAGTCAAGAGTTTCTAATCAGAAGTGTGCTGTCTTTTCTATGCTTATTCACTGTGTATAAAATGCCTCTTTAAAAAATAAATAGTAAATAAATAAATAAATGAGATATTGTATAAATAGTTCTTTTATATTTATAAATATAAACAAGAATACTGTGTAAATATCAATTCTCTTATTTATTCAAGAATCTGTATTACCCTAATACGTTAATGAATTATATTGTAAAGTAATATTATTGGGCTTGCTCTCATCATATAACTTAAAATTTAAATTGTCATACAAAGTGAAACCTGTTGTGAGCACTTATCCTTTATTGTTGTCTTAATAATTAGTGACTGTAAATCATTATGTGGAATTCCTCTTCCAGTGCTGAAAGTTATTACAAAACGAGGTAAATGGCCATATGGCTAGTCATCTCAGACCATCTTAGACCAATAACTTCTATGTCTGTTTTATTTGATCAATGCATATTCCTCAAGACCAAATTTGCCCAGATAGTATCATTAGAGTGGTAGATAATATGGACAATTAATTTCCAAATTTATTTTTAACAGATTAAAGTAAAAAAAAAAAAAAAACACACATTCCAAGTATTTGTTTGGTTTGCCTCTTAATGGTTACTTTTTCCACACAAAAGCTGAGCTAATGTGACTAGTACGTTGAGGTTAAAGTAGATTCCAAACCACTACAAATATCCTATCCAAAAGTGGGAATTGAATCCATGAAGCATTAAAATTTAGGGTGTTAATCACTTATAGCTGATATTGATCAACTAAAAGACTAGAAGTAAAAGGATCCATATATTCCTTCCTTTTTACCGAAAAAAAAAGAAATCTTTAAAATAATCTTTTGAAAAAACTAAAAATGTATTATATAATCATTTAACTGGCTCACCAAAAAATTCGACTGACCTTAGATCGAAAAGTAATCCAATATACATTTAAGAACTGAATGCAATATTGATTTTTATATTTTTAGTTTGCATTTAAATTAAATTCTGATTTACAAACCAGCATAAAAAAATTCAAAATAGCTTGTTTTGCTATAGCTTAAAATTATTCGATATTTTATGGCTGTGTAAGTTCAGAGAATACTAAGCTTTCTATTTTATTCGATTAAGACATTTATTTATTTAATATTATACAGTTTCAAGTAGATTTATACCGTAGAGAAAAATGATCGTTTGGGTATTACGAATATTGAAACCAATTTTCCAAGCATTAAAGTTTATTTATAGTAGTTTCATGAACCATTACTTAAACAATTATTATTTGCTTATCTTCAACGATATCATTGGTAAATGAAGCTAACTATGATTTTCCAGAGTTTTGGATGGCCATAACAAATAGCAGGAATCTATTTCCTCTTCTTTTCAGTCATGGATAATATTCTTTCATTTCCATCACACACAAATAGGGGTAAAAACATAGATTTAACTCTTGCATTATTTATCAGTTTTAATGATATGTTACAGAAAGTAAATAACTTGAAAATTTTATTGAACACTTTTATTTTGTCCCAACATTATTAAGCACTTCTATCAAAATATCCCATGGATATTCTTTCCCTTTATATATATATATATATATATATATATATATATATATATATATATATATATATATATATATATATATATATATATATATATATTTGTTGTTGTTGTTGTTGCTTATCCTCCATGTCTGACGGAGTCAGACTAGATCCACGAGTTCGTTGACTGTAAGGAAGTCGAAGACTAAAAGAGGATTGCTAAAGAGATCCTCCCTAGAGAGACCCATGCAATCCAAAAGATGCTCAGGAGAAGCCTGATGATTTTGGCACTTGGTGCAGGTGACGAAAGCTTTCCTGCCCTCGTTGAAAGAGAGGCCCTTAATATGACCGCTAGCAAGTCTTGAGAGAACAGTCCGGGTACGTCTGTCACATGGGAGGTCAAGGGACAAACCCGGTTTTGATCCCTTGTACCAATTATGGGTGGGGGGTGTTTTCCACTCCTCCGAGATTTTTGATTTTTCCCGGGAGTATAACTCCAGAAAAGTAAGTGTGGAAGAGGGAGTATTTGAAATCCTGCAACCCTCCTTAGCAAGATTATCGGCCGTTTCATTCCCGTGGAGATTCACATGTGAAGGTATCCATTGCAAGTGAACATCATGATTAAGTGAAATGAGTTTTAATTTAAGCAGGATAGAGTTGCTGATCTTGTCGCCTACAAGAAGCCAATTACTAAGATGGTGGAGAGAACTACGGCTGATGTATATATTTAAACCACGTAAATAAATGTGATATTTCTTCAATACTTGAAAAATATTACACTTCACATTATATTAGATAAGTTACATTTAATATTCCATTTACGATGCAAAAATCCTTTATTTTTATTTAAAATTATACGAAACGATATTTATTTAATATAAAAAATATGTCAACAGTTTTTTCTTTGGTACATGAACTAAATCTATTATTTGATTTTAACAATTTGATCAGACACAAAATCTGATTTTATTCTGTCTAATTTATTAAAACCTTAAACTTATTTATATAAAGACAAAAAGTTGACACTCCCAAAGGTATATACTTTTTGGAAATGAATTAATAATTAGTTTAAAAAATATTTTTTATGTACATAAATAAAATTGCATAAAAAAGAAGTTTTTCGTTAATAAAAAAATTTAAAAACAGGTTTTAATAAAAAATATAAGTGATAAAATTTGATGTTTAACAGTTATGGAAGAAACATTTTCTAATGCCATATTTTCAAAAAAGAGAGAAAAAGGAATTTTCAACCACTTCCTGTTACGCAGCTTCCAATATTTCAAGCCATACTCACAGTATCTTATCGACCGATTCAACTGTTGATTCATTGATCCAAACCATCTTGCACCTTTGTTTGATTTAAGAGGTTTTTTTCTTTTACCCTGGATGGTATAGGAATTTGTACATAGTCGAGCTCTTCGATATATTTTTTCCAGTTTCTTCATTACTATCGAATCAAAATCAACCTTGCTCATCTATATGTTATTTTACAGTTTTTTTAAATGGAATTTATTAATCAGATCATTATAATAAACAACTGTTTCGTAGTTCGTAATGATTTTCAAGATTAAAAGTAAGTTTCTTACAATTTACATCAGATAAAATGAATTTAAATATCCATCTTGTCCTCCATATATTTGTTCGGATTTCTGTTTTCAAAAGTGGTGGTAGTGGTGGGACTAATCCCCATCTGGTCTAGTGGAACTAGACCAGATCCATGAGATCATAGACAGCCAAAAAGTCCAAAAACAGATGTGGACTTTTCACGGCCTTCTCACGAGAAAACCCCAAGCACTTCAAGATGAGTTGCGAGCAAAACGGAGCATTGTCGCACTTGGGGCATGTTGGGTATTATCTTTCACCGTCCTCAAATATCATACACTTCAAGTGGCCAGTAGAAAGTCGAGACTGTGTCGTCTGATGTACTCTGGAGCCCTTAAATGTTGTGGCGGCTTCAGGATGTCTTTGGAAGTACCAAGGGTGAGCAAGAGGGTCAGCACAGGTTTTAGAAGTAAGTTGTTTAGTAATGGAAGAGATCTCTGATGCTGTTAGTACCATGCGATCTTCCGGGTTCAAAGGATTACTGGCGGCAGCCTTTGCAAAGTCGTCGGCTACTTCATTCCCAGGCAGACCAACATGCGAGGGGACCCACTGGAGGTGGATTGGGTGTTGAACTGAAAGGCTTTTCAACAAGAGTAGAATACTTCTACTAGTACTGTCGCTGATGGATTGCCAACTGAAAAGGTGCTGTATTGAGGATCGACTATCTGTGCGGATCCATATATCCGAGAAATGATTTTGAGTATTGTTAGCTAACAAAGAAAGTATATTCATGATGGCTATGAGTTCCGTTCTGAAGACGGACGTGTGGTCAGCAGTTCTTTTTTCAAGCTTGATGGAATGGTTGGGGAGTTCAATGTTTTTCAAAAGTATTTTGTATATACTGGTGAGCTGCATCCTATATTTTCTTATATATTCATGTGCGTTAATCATGAGTTGCTCATTTTCTTACTGCATATAATTCAATTGTTCTTCAGCATATAATCATACGTTTCTCTCGTGAAAGGAAATTTTTAGCTTCATAGTTCCATTAATATCAAAAATAAATTAGCAAAATTATTCAATATCCATATAGAATTCTTTACATTTCCTATATTATTTTGTTTTTAAACTTATAATCCTAATTTTTCTTAAAATAAAATTAATTTTTTTCCTAAAAAAATTTTTTTTTATAATTTGTTATTAAATACATTTTTAAAAATTTTTTGTAAATTTAAAATAAATTATTCTATTACTATAATTTTTACTTAAAATAATATTTACTTAAAAGTTGTGGCACTAAAATAGAAGTGCCACAAATTTTAAGTAAATATTATTTTCAATTGGAAGCATTAAAAAGAATTAAGAAATAAACCCTGAGCTTTTAAGATTTCAGAAGTAGTTCTATTTAAATTAAATTAAATTATATATAGTTTACATAAAAAATTCAAATTAGAAAAGGTAATAATGCATCAATTTTAAATCACATAAATAATAAATATCTAAGTCTATTACGTTTAATTTCAACATTTTATTGTTATTTTTAAACTCATGTACTTGTTTTTTAAAGGGCCATGCTCAATTCCTGAATTATGCTGGCGAGGAAAATGCATACTTGCGCATAACAAGAGAATATGTCTTTGTCCAGAAGGATATACAGCAAAAAAAGACTTCTGTAAAAGTAAGCAAAAGTCAAATACTCATTTTAATATAATTTACTTCTACAAAATTAGCTGTACAGAATTCTATATAATAAGCATATAGATGAAAGAAAATAAAATGCACATCTATTGCATTAAAAAAAATTTTTTTTTACTAAATCTCAGCTTTATTTTAATTACATGTAAACAATTAATCAATTACAAATAATTAAAAGAATATGCATTTATTGTTAAGAATGGAATTAAATTTAAATGACGATAATGATTCTTTTCTTGAATTTTCAAAATATTTTTCTTACATTATCCCATTCGACATAATTATAATCAGAGTCAGGATAATTATATTTAAAGTTTGAAAGACAAAAATCTAAGTAAAAATAACTTGACAAACGAAACAAAATGTTCACTTGAAAATATAATCAACAAGTAAATTAAATATTAAAATTAATTATGTAAAACTGATTTTCCACACATTTCGATAAAAAAAAAATCCTTTAAAATTCTAATTAATATCTTAGATAATAAATTTAAAATTTACATTATGTTATTGTCATTGTTGTCTTGTACTAGCTAGGTTGTCATTATATATGGGTTGTCCTGTGCTCCACTTTTCCAACTCAGCCATACTTTGGTGTAGAGTCCAACTTCATCAGTATACACATGCCACAGGTACCCGTTTATAGGGTAGCCAACCATTCAAAACCCATTCATAGATAGAAAGGACAAAGACAGGATAGGCAGAGAAAGTACATCCTCGCCCGAACTGGGATTCGAACCTAGAACCTCCCAACCCGCAGTTAGGCACTCTGACCAGCAGACAGGTTGCATTAAAATATAACGCAAGCAAAAAAGGATTTATATACACCAAGCAAATTCACTGGGTTGCTGGAGATCCGTGGGTTGGGAACGTGTCCACGTTAATATGTGACGTCCAAAGTTCTTCCGGTGGTGTGGCGTGGATGTGGAGAGGAGGGTGCCAGCTCAGGTGTGACCTTGTCCCCTGACCGTGGTTCAAAATTAAGAGGCACTTGGTGACGGGCGAGTATTCCAAACCCGTTAACCTAAAGGTACAGTCCGTGGCTCGCCTGCACTGCTATGTATGTATGGAGAGGAGGGTGCCAGCTCAGGTGTGACCTCGTCCCCTGACCGTGGTTCAAAATTAAGAGTCGCTTGGTGACGGGCGAGTACTCCAAACCCGTTAACCTAAAGGTACAGTCCGTGGCTCGCCTGCACTGCTATGTATGTATGGAGAAGAGGGTGCCAGCTCAGGTGTGACCTCGTCCCCTGACCGTGGTTCAAAATTAAGAGGCACTTGGTGACGGGCGAGTATTCCAAACCCGTTAACCTAAAGGTACAGTTCGTGGCTCGCCTGCACTGCTATGTATGTATGTATACATTATATTTAAATTCAAAACATAAAAGATTTCGTTATTTCTGCAGTAAAATAACATTACTCTTAAATAATGCATCGCTACATACTTGCTCACAAAGTAATATACAATAAAAGACCGTAAAAGAAAATCATTCTACCGCCACAGTAAAAATCATTGATTGGAGCAGAGCTCCTGGTTCTTTTTACTGCTGAAATCCACTGTTATATTACGGTGATCTGATAATAAGACTAGTTGAAAGTTTCTCACAAATTTTATTGTGCAATCTTTATATTCTATTAACTATAAACTGGTGTTAACAACATGGGTGCGACCTATATTCGAGCAAAAAGATACAAAAAATTGTACGCAACATTCTCTGAGGCCCATGTATCATTTCGGAATATTTGATAACTGGTAAAAATGCTATCGAATATGACAATAAATTAGAAACGCATGAATTGATCATTTGGAACGGTTTGATAATAATAATAAGCACACAGTTTAGAATTATCACTGTAACTGATTTAGAATGAGAAATTCAATAATCTTTTATACTGTTTGCTTTCCTTGATACGTATTATTTTGAAAAATAGAATTTTATAGAGAGCACAAAACATGCCTTAGACATATTTTACAGGTTCTATCCTTTACTTAGACAAATAAGAATTCTTAAAAAAAATAATTTCAAGAACATGACCATTATCTACAGGAAATCTGAAAATCAAAGAATGATCACCGCTGAATACATCCACTCATTACGATGAAGAGCCCAAAGCTTTTAGATAATCGCCAATTTCAAATGAATAAAGGAAATTTGCATAAATTATTCAACATGCATATACATTAAAATAAATAGAAGATAGAAAAACTGAAGTTAAGGCATCAAAAAAAAAAAAAAAAAAAAAAAAAAAAAAAGAATTGAATGTGATTACAATATTGGATTTGGGACGTTTTTAAAATATCTCCTTAAATAGAAAATTTTCAATAAATACGAAATTTTAAATAAATTTATTACTAATGCTTATATATATATATATATATATATATATATATATATATATATATATATATATATATATACATAAACGCATA
>JAJQOW010002305.1:0-20009 GCA_037975125.1 Latrodectus hesperus | reverse complement strand
GGTTCGAACCCCACCTTGGGCATGGATGTTTGTTGTGGTTCGGAATCCACTTTAAACCGTAGATCCCGATCTAATTAGCCCTCGTGTGCAAAAAATGACCGTTGAGCGACAAATTAAATTCCACCGACAAGAGGTGCATTGGAACTCTGACGCATAAAGTTTTGAATTCAATGCAAAAAGATTCTGAACCTAAAGCGAATTTTCAAACGTTCACAATCACATTTGTTTTTAGCTGATATATATATGCACGACCTCATTTCATCGTTTTGAACTAGCAATCTGTCAGCGACGCAATATTCCATAGGTTCAATGTTTGTTATGGTTTCGCAATTCACTTTAAACTGTAGGTTTTGATCTAATTTGCCCTCGTGAGCAAATGTGACCGTTGAACGAATACCAAGATTTGTCATTCAGAACAGCGCTTTCGACAAAAGCTAAACGCTAAAGTGAAGAGATGGGTACGAAGGGTAAAATGCGCCAAGCAGGCGATAAAGTGGTGCGATAAGTTCGTCAAACTGGTTTAACGGTTCGGATTACGTATGTATGACCTACTTTTTGTTTATTGGGTAACGTGATCGCGTGACATGCGCTTTTTGTATGTAACCCTTGAAACTATTTTAGAATAATATTTAATAATTGAATTTCAATATTCGAATTTTGGAGTTTGTGTGTTGCTAACGATAATTAACCATGGATGAGAATGTTTTGAACTTACGTTTTTTTTTATTTAGAGCATGATGGTAGTAAGAAAGTAAGTATATGAATTTTTAAGTTGTGTGTATTGCATGTTAGTGTTAGAATGTGCCGCGTACTGATATTTTTTTATGTGGGTGCCATTGCTCGGTATATTAAAATTCCAGTTTAAACAAAATGTGAAATTTGTTAACGTTCGAAATTTAGTTTTACCGCCCGGTTGGCACTGCAGTAGGTAGCGCTACATTGATGTTTTTTTAAGGTGGGCGCCATTGCTCGGTATATTTACAATTCGAGTTCAAACGAAAAGTGAAATTTGTTAACGTTCGAAATTTAATTTTACTGCCCGGTTGGCACTGCAGTAGGTAGCGCTACACTGATGTTTTTTTAAGGTGGGCGCCATTGCTCGGTATATTTAAAATCAAGTGATAAAAATTTCCTTTCTATTTATTCGAATTTTAAAACTTCTACAGTATTTAATTGTAATGAAATATTCAACTTTTTAATATTTGGAATTCGAAAAAACGCGTGATTTCAAAGCTGAAGTTCGAACGCGATCGTTATTGGTTGACATTTATCGCGCGTAGTGACGTAATTTAGGTTGGCGACAGAGCTGTAGAGCGCTTGGTGCCAAAATTTGAAATTACGCCAATCTCGTACTCATCTGTTAACTTTTACCAAAGCTAAATAGATAGTAAACAATGCTTTCCGAATCGCACTTTACTCCGCAAATTTAGAGTTTGTCAATGGATTCTGATGTCTGCCTATTGCTGTGTTTGGCTCGATTGCTCGACGGATAATTTTTATTACATGAAATTAGTGCATTATTGGTGTTTCAATCCTGTGTTAAAAGCCACTCTACTCTAAAGATTTGACTGAGCTTCGTAATGAAATATTATTGGTTTGATACTAGACAATGTTGAACAACTTGAAATGTTTTGCCTTTAAAAAGAAACTCTGCATTATTCTTCTGTTGTACTTTTACTCCGATTACTATTGAATTAATTTATAAAAGCATTTCACATAAAATATAATTTTACGCATTCAAAAATCAATGAATTTTTTAATCACTTAATTTGAAATGCTTAAAATTTAAATATTTCATTAATTTTCAAATGTTAATTTATTTGTAAGGATATATCTGTAGTTTCTTAGTGAAACAAATTAAGGATATTTAGTTTTCTTCATTTCACACATCAACGTTTTACATATTTTAATAACATAAAAAATGTCTTTCAATATATTCATTGCAGACAAAAGATCTTAAATAAAATTTTCCTATATAAAATTATAAAACAAGCTACAAGTTAATGATCTAGCTGTCACTTTGATAGATCAAAGGTTCAATTCACAACTAGAGCAAGATATATTAAATGGTTTTCGAATCAACTTTAAACAATATGTCCAGGTTAAACCAGCCTTTGAGCGCAAAAAGCTGAACTAGAACTGCCTTGAAATACTTTAAATTCTAGCTCTCGCAGTCAAGTAATGAAAAAGAGACATAAATTTCCCTTTGTTCCAGGTGGATTTCTTCTGGCTGAACAGACACCAGCGTGCCTTCGAGTGGTTTGTCAACCTGCTAAGTGAGCTGGAAATTGAGCAGGCGCAGCTCGAGGAAAAGGACAGATTTCTGGACATCCATATGTACATCACGTCGGCACTGCACCGGACAGACATGAAGGCTGTCGGCCTGCAGATGGCCCTGGATCTTTTGTACAAAAAGGAGAAGCGAGATCTGATAACCGGATTGAAAAGTCGAACCCAACCTGGCAGGCCAGATTGGAATAAGGTACGAATATCAAAAGTTAACCTTCGACAACAGATAGGCTTTTTTTGAAACTATGTGAAGCTGTTGGTAGTCATGAATATGACTGTTAGTTTTTGTCGTATATTAAAGCATATCATAAATATTGAAACGCATAATGTACCTTACTCTTAAGAAATACTAATTTTCAGTGTTTCATCAAAAGCTATCTCGTGTAATTTTAATTAGTTTATAACTTGTATTATGACATGTGAAAAAGATTAAACTGGCAGCTGAGTGGTTATTTCAACTAATGAGTCCCTTCATGGGGCTCACCATTAGGTGAATACGGGTGTTTCAATCACGAGATACACTCAGGTCTATATTCTGTTTTTTCCTCTCTTCTAATATTTTTCTTATTTCGATACCTCGACGGCAAGTGAGGCAGCTCTCCATGAATGGCTGCAGCCACTGTTAGCTTCTTGTTTCTAATGTACAGCTAAGATCCCCTCGTGCATGACAACCCTTTAGACGGATGGTCCTCAGTGAATCAATCGGCTAGTACCTAGCTACAGTCTTCGTTTCAGTGCTAGGGTTCAATCAAAGGGGTCACATTCTTGGAGTTGGAGTTAAGGATAGTCACTACCTCCTAAGATGACTCCTAACGTATGAGTGTTGACTAATACTATGATATAAGCGCTGAGGCTGGAAATGTCCAGAGCAGATAGCAACCATCTCATGTAGGGCTCTGTGGTGGGCCATGAAATCGAGCCTGAATCTTTAAAAATATCCTATGGGTTCTAATTCTCCTGTAATTGAAGACAATTAATTTACTCGTTACGTGTTGATAAGCACACCAGGCAATTTCCATGCAGTATCACCTTTTCTGATACAAAAACTTCTAGCATCAACTATTGGTAACATAGAAAATGTTAAAAAAATTAGATCATGTGTGTTTAAGTTGACATAAAACAAGTTTTGATAATCAGTAATTTAAAAAAAAATTGGACCAGTCGAAACATTTCATAAAATTAAATGAATCTGGAGTCATTTCTAACCCAGATTTCATGCATGTAACAGAAGCAGAATTCTTGGAAGATCTACGTGATCAAGGAGTTTATGCTGCACGTCGTATATATTCAATATGAAGGTATAACCAGTATTGCCAAAATCTATAGAAGCAGGTTTTATAATCTGCAAATTTCGTCCATGCAATCCTAACCATTTAGTGTGTTTTTAAATTTTAGAGATATGGTGACTCCCAACAAGCACGAGCCGAGCTGGCAGCCGAATGGTTAGCGCTCTTGCCTTCGGTTCAACAGTTCGTGGGTTCGAATCCCAACTTGGGCATGGATGTTTTTAGTGGTTCAGAATCCACTTTACGCCGTAGGACCCTATCTAATTAGCCCTCGTGTGCAAAAAATGACCGTTGAGCGACAAACAAACCAAATAAACCAATCATGTATTCTTTTCTGAAACAGATATGGAAATGAATTCCTCCACTATATCTCAAACCGTTTCATATGTAGCAAAGACAATCAAATAAAATCTGCTCTGACTGACATCAATTTCGTGAAACTGTCGTAGTTTTCACAAAAGAATGGAGTTATTTTATTTTTTTAATACAACCTTTTGACTCTCATTTCTGACTTTTATGAATTTGTTTTAGTGCCTTATTTGTTCTTCTTAGTCATTCATTTTAACATTCTCTATTAGTTCTTAAACAAGAATTTATTCAAGCATTTAAATTTACCAAACATGAATTTCTGCGCAACTTATTCCATCTGAAGATTTTGTGGCAGTAAAATCAAAATCAATCAATCGACTAATATGGGTTTACCTCCCCAGGGATTCAGAGTCTGTGCTCTGGATTTCAATTCAACACTTCGCAGATTTAAATCGGACCTTCAACGTTTGAAGTAGTTCAAAATCAACTTTAAAATGTAACCACCAGTCTAATTCGTCAGAATGTACAGCAGTTCATGGATTATATTTCTCTATTTTCCAATTTTTCTTTGTTCGAGTTTGGAAGCCGAACTAGTACCCGAATGATTAGTGCCTTTGCGTTCGAGTCCCATCAAGAGCTGGGATATTTGCAGGGTTACGGAATCCATTTTAAACCGTGGACCTTAGTCTAATTAGCTCTCGTGTGCAAAAAGTGATTGTTGAGTAATAAACCGAATGACTATTTTATAAACAGTGGCTGAATTTTATCAACTGCTACCATGAACGCAATAAACTTTCTATTCCCGTCCATGGACAGATATTTCAGAATCTTCTTTTTAACATATTTTCAAGCATCTTTTGTTTGCATTTATTTTTTTAATCTGATTTTATTTTCTAGTTTTTTTTCTCTGTTTACTTTATGGTTGAGAAACTTGGATCAGCGTTCTTTTATAAGAGACTCGTAAATAGATCTCAAACCAACTACAGTACTGATGTTTAAATCTGATTTTTGGAAGCAATTCGTGTGTGGAATCTTTTTCGCTTCGTCAAGCACCCGGCTCACAAATGCTCTTGCAAGGTGTGATCATGGCTTCGAAACGGCTTACAAAATTATGTTTGGGCGCAATGTTTTACTTATGCTAAGAATGTTACAGAACAAACAAGTCATTTGTCAAACACACGTAGGTCTTGATGAAAACGAGAGAGCTGATGCCGCTACAAAGGCTGCTGATCAGATTTTACCATCGGTTCCGCTCTCAGATGTGAGAAAGGTCATAAAACGTTTCATATATGGTCTTTGGCAGGAGTCATGGAACTTGCAGGTCGTCAACAAATTACATACCTTGTTTTCATTCCTCACCTCATCAATTTTACCGTTACGAAGTGCAGATGTTAGATTGACTCGCCTTCGTATCGGACACACACGTTTCACATACAGACATTTGTTTCTAAATGAATTAAATCCTTTAATTGAAACGTGTGATGAACCTTATACAATACATCATATTTTAATTTCATGTATGTTTTAACCATTTACGTATACACTTTTTTAATAAAGTTAACAGATATTTTAACTTTACCTGATTTATTGGGGGATCCACTCCACAAAAACTTATTTTCATTTCTAAGAGCAATAGGTTTTTTACAATATATTTGATTTAATTTTATGTTTTATTTTTGTATATATATATATATATATTTGTGTATGTGTCTATATATATTTAGGGCTTTTTTAATTACTTCATATACAATTATTTTTATTTTTTAATGATTTAATATTGCTTGGGTTATAAAAAAATTAAAATAAAAAAATAAATACAAATAAATAAATAAAATCAAATTTATAGTTTTGGCGCAGCATGTCCAATTTTGGACGTTGCGCCATAAAACCCAACCAACCATTTGTCAAACAGGCTTTACTATCAACGTTACTGAAGAAAGTCGAGAACATTCAGCAGAGGTCTCCAGTACAAATGAATTACTCATTTATGAACTTCGATTAGAAAGCTTCTGTCTGATAATTAATTTCTGGATTTTAAATACGGACTCGGGTGTAGTTTGTGCCTAAGAAATATCGGAAAACTGAATGATTAATAACATAATGCATGATAAAGAATTTCAGATGCTAAATAATAAATTGGTGCATCTCTGCAGTCGCATGCAAATAAATAACTGCAAAAAATTGAGTTGTTTTTTCTCAAAAGTAACAGATAAATGTTTTCCTTCATCAAAAATGGAAAAATGTTTCAAAACTACATTTTTCAAAACACAAAAAAAAAAAAAAAAAAAAATTGCATTTTATTGATGGAAAAAAACTCGAGTATGAAGTGTTGTTTTCCTATTACACTTGGACAAGCCAAGCTCGTTTTTGCCTTTGGCAGTGCGAATTAAATCAATAGGGAGCGTATTTCGTTTGGATCAGAGCAACAGAAGGTGAAAGTGCGACTTTGCTCTTTTAACGGAGCCTCGTAATTTTGAACCATGGTCAGGTGACGAGGCCACACCTGAGCTGGCACCCTCCGCTCCACATCCACGCCACACCAGCGGAAGGACTTTGGACGTCACAGATTAACGTGGACACGACCCCAACCCACGGAGCTCCAGCAACCCAATGAAGGAGAGTACACCGTGGTCACCCTCCCAACCACTGCCCGAGGCAAATGATGCTTCACTTTGCTCAGCTTACGGCAGTCCGCAAATTCGTAGATGATCGATCGCATGAGACTTATCTCGCGAGAATCGCAGCAGACCAAATGACGTCATTGATGTCTTAGTTACGTCAGAAAAGGGGTGGAGCGCGAGACGTTTCTAGATTTCGAGCAGGTTCGAAATATCTGGCAACTTTCCGCTAGACAGCGCTCTCATTGGTTTAAAATTCCATGACGTCAGACACGTTTTAGCTACGTCACACTAAGACATCGAGGAGATCACATTTGTCTAAGACGGCGTCTCAATCGAATTGTCTACCGAGTTTGCGGCGTGAAGCTACTGAGCCACTGGAGCTCATTGAAGTGTATTTTGAGTATGTTTCTAATGACAAATATACAAACAAGAAACATACGCAAAATAAAACTGTAGTGAATATTGAATAGTTATTTATGAAGAGTAGTTTAGTAGACTATAATTTAAGACCTAACCCTTATTTTTCTAATTTATGAACTTTCGATATGGGGGAATTATTTTATCGAGCCTCTGCGATTTCGTAGGAAGGCGCGTCTTCTGTGTCATACTGACGCATTATTATCTTGCAGGTGTTCTCTTCAATCGCCGAGCAACGGAAAGGAAAAGTAACAGTCTTCTTCTGTGGTCCAAATCAACTGGCGAAGACTCTACAAACCAAATGCGACGAATTTGGCTTCCGTTTCCGAAAAGAGATTTTTAAATAACTATAATTTTACATACTATATTTTTACATAATTTTTGTTCCTGTTTTTACTTATTTTAAATTAGTTTATAAATAGCTTGTTTTATTCTTAAGTACAATGGCGTGTCTTGTTTCGTAATAAAATTTATGCACACAATGTCTACTCAAATATTGTATTATTTTAATCAAAATTTTATAATAAACCATTTACGACACATTTTTGCAATTTAAAATTTTTTTTAATTTGATAAAATCTATATGAACTATTTGCTGTAAGGAATATATTTCGCTTTGTGAACAATGAGAATATAATTGTATCTAAAATCATAATTTTTAAGGTAGACGACACAAAGGAGATTTTCCTATTTCTTTCGAAAGCAATTTTCAGAGTTTTAAGGAAAAAATTGAATCTCATTAAAATCCTAGAAAGTTCTCCCCCACATAGGTTTTACTCAGAATACACTGCTGGACAATTGCTAAGGACGGATCACAAATTGCAATGTAGCATAACATTAAGCGAGACATGAGGCCTAGTAGGATAAAATATAGTTGTCACACTGTTCAGACATTAGAATAAAGAATATTTATTGTTCTGGAAAGTACAAAAGCTGTGAAGCATCTGAAAGAAAAAAAAAGTTCATTTGATGCTGCATACGGAAAAATGGAACAGTGCATCTAAAAGTCAGCAGGCACCTTGAAGAAAGGTATCAGTACGGGATATGTCCCCCGTGGAGTGTGATGCAACATTCCACACGTCGTATCATACTTTGCACAACATTATACAGCAGCTGTTGAGGCAATTTATCTCATTCCTCTAAGACTGCACGGATGAGGGTGTTCTTGTTTGTCGGAGGATAGTTTTGACCAGCAACTTGCCTCCCCAAAGCATCCCACACATTTTCAATGCGGTTTAGATCTGGAGAACGTGATGGCCATGCGAGGCGTTGAATACCCTCGAATAGAATATTTTGAATTGAATATCATTGGTAGACTAAGAATTTTGCACTGCTTATAACGCACTCTCTTTACTCCAAAAATTTCTTTTAATAAGATCCAAATTTATAATCTTTTACTGCAATAAACTTGTTTGCAAATTTTATAATGGATATTTTATTCTGATTTCAAAAATTTTTTAACCTTTCGCTCGGCGCAGTATGTCCTTTTTGGATTTTGCGCCAGAAAAGACAATCAATCAATCATTGGTAGACTATTAAGTAACTTAAATATAAAAATAATAATCATAACGTAAGATATGCAAATTTTAAATTCCTAAAAATTAAAATATATATAATTTTATCTACCACGTGTTCATAAACGACATTGGTAATTGTTCATTGTTAAATTTCTAGGAAGTATCTACATTCATGTTAAATAATTTCATTTTACAAATTTTTCTTAACCAAATATCCATATAATGTATATTCAACATTTTTCAACTGTATTTCTAAACAATAGAAATAAATAATTTAATTATATTGAATGATTGCTTCAAACTGCATTCACGAAACGAGTCCTACTTCGTGAATTCATTGAAAGTTTTTCCCTGGGACAATGATGCATAATATGAAACAAAAAAATCGAATAAGTTTATTACATGAGTGGAGATTTTCAGAGAAACTGATTCTTAAGGAAACAAATTAATATATTGGACAAAATTAAGAGGATTCATCAAATATTGGATCCACTATAACTGAAAATTTTGAGGGACTATAAATGGTTTTCCTTCAGAAAATTGGTACTGTGCTAAAAGAAGCTAAGAAGCCTGGTGGCTTAGTGGCAGCGTTTCACGCTCCCATGACACAGGTCCGAGCCTCGGGCTGGGCAAAGTTTACTCAGACTTTCATCCCTTCAGTGGGTCGATTAACTGAGTACCAAGCATTCTTGGGAACTGAACACTGGGAGTCTTACGTTAGGCTGACCACCTAACTGGGACATATGCATCGCACCTCAGGGCCATCGATCATGAAAACAGTTATGGGCACTGTAGGCCTTGGTACACATGGGCTGTCGTGCCATAGAGTTTTGTTTAAAAGAAGCTAATCTGGATAATAAAATCTTGTATACTCAATGATACGTTTTGGGGAATTTTCAAGGAAAAAATGGGATATTAATTTTATTTTAATGCATATCAATAAACTTATCATTTCTTTAAAGTCTTGAACAGGTTATGCCGCATTTAATATTTGAAGTATATTTCTATATAAAAAAGGAAGTGGGTTTAATTTATTTACCAGAAAATGCTTGCAGAAAACAGATGCACAACTTCCATTGCCCATTCGTGAGAGGCTAGGGCCGAAATCGAGATCATTTTCTCCGGAAAGTGTGGTTTTAAGTAGCATTCACGATGAATTCAAATTCTAAATCTTTTCATTGACTTCAAAATGTTAGTGCGAAAATTTAAATCAAGTTTGATTGCAACATTTACGTAAATGATTTCATTAAATAAATTATTCATTTCGACGACAGAAGTTTTACGTTGAATATACAAACTTGTTCAATGAAACGACTCAATTTCTTACTGTAAATGTACTTTGAAGTAAAGAAATTTAATATGTGTAGTTTTAAGCAATGTTCAAATAACCTTATATCACAAATTCATCGCACTAATAACTATATATACGTTCATAAATTCAATTTGTTCGGTTGTACACTCAATTTGGAAAGCGGCTTTACCAATTATAAGATTTTTTTCTAAATGTCTCGCGTCTTTCAAATTAGCAAATTGACTCTTACAATTGTTCTTAATTATATTTTTTTCACTCAAAGACAGAAATGATTTCATATGTATGCTAGAAATGGTTCTGTAGTAATTCTAAACATCTGAAAATTTTTTCCTCAAAAAATAAAATTTCATATTTTAAATGATGTAATTTAAATTACAATGGTAGATTATTTGCTTTTATTAATTTTACTATTCCAAACTTTAAAATCTTTATTATTTTCAAAAAAGTGTAAATATACAAATCAACTAGAGCTTTTCGTAAATAGAAGTTGAGTTAGAGCTTCATGTATAGGATGTATTTTTACTTCATAAAAAAAAAAGGATGGAATTACAAAGCGCGTCGAAAAATTTGCTTGTTAACATGGAAACTTAAATTTATAATTTTTCAATTTTGTGAGTTAATTGGTTTGTTTTCAGTATATTAATAAAAATTTAGTTTCTTTATGGTATTCAAACTTGTAAAATATTATAGCAACAAGGAAAATCTGAAAGCTTTCATTTATTCCAAATAATAAGTATCTAGAAGAAGAAAGCATAAAAAAAGAAACAAGAGATTTTTAATAATTTTGACAACATTCAGAATAACATTTTTGATTTAAAACTATGCAATTAATATTTTTGAGATAAATGGTTATTAAATATTGTAAATAGTGGTATATTATGCAATTGTAGAGCAATCGTCCGTACAGTAATAGCAAGAGCTTGGGGGAAAGTTATTAGATTTGTCATTTATTCGCACACAGTTTAAATGCTTATTCAGGTATTTTGCGTGACGTTCAAAATAAATCACAAACTTCAGCATATATTAGATAGTTTATTAAACATGTTGCATATCAATCGCATCAGTACAGCAACTGAACATGGCACTGAAAACAACCTGATTTTTTACAAGTACAGTTCAGCTTACAGCTAACATTCATACAGTTAAAAGATATAAAAGTAAAATTACAATAAAACCAAAATATAAATTTTGACAATCATTATAAAAATCAACAATAAAGTACTTTTAAATGAAATAAACTTAACATTTGTTCCTTTATGAAATAGAATTTAATTTCGTTATAACCCTGCCAAAAACATGATTCCGGCAACCTGACACGGAGCCTGACATTGGATTAAAGCAGCCTGACAAGTGCAGCCATCTGCTGGTGGCAAAAATAACAACTGTTGTCCTAACATTACTCCCTCACCAGTAACTGAATTACGATAATCGTGTAAACATGGTAGGAGAAGTTGGGAATGAATGCATACAATATGCAGTGATATTGTATTCTAGTAGGGACACTGTCTTAAAAGTTATAAATAATATGAATGAACCACATTATGAATTTAGTAAATAAGGATCAAATCAAAATTTCCTTGAATATATATGCACAAAAGAACATTCATATAAAATAAAATAACTGGATCTTATTCTCTCATATCAAAATATTTCTAACACATAAAAAAATATGAAGATATATAAATTAAATCTGAAGCTGAAAAAGATATCTCTATATACAATTGAAATACTATACAACTCATAATATACAACAAATCCATACATATAATATTTTCTAGTTTATATTTACTTTCTAACTCAAGATTCATGAAAAGTGGGGTGTAAGAGCAACTTCTGTTGGTACAGAGTACCTGGAGCACCCAAGGCAGAACCCAAGGGTAGAAGCCTGACTTTGCTCCATTGCCCTAGGCTTTAGCTGGACATAGTGGAGTGGCCTTCACGCCTTGGGTAACCCTACCAGGAGATTACTCTCCCGACGTACTTCACCCATTCCGCCCAGAAACACCCCCTCACCGGCAACTAGGGCACACTATGAGGTAGCCTGTGGGACATCCTGGTTCCGCACTAGTGGGTAAACACGAGAGATGCAGCCAAACGGCTCTGACAAGACTGCGAAGTGGCCACCTGCTTGCTCAGAGACACGTCTCTGGTACCAAGGTCTACCCTCTCTGTCCCAAATGTCGAGTGGTTCAAGCCTCCCCATCTCATTTTTCAGTGCATTGGGTGTGAGAGAAGGGACATGGATTTGAGACCGGAGGTAGTGCTTGAGAGACTGACTATTTTTGGATTTATGGGGCTGGTGTGATGGTACTGTCACGCCAGTCAGGGATAAGCAACAACAACAGTTTATATTTACACAAAGTGTTATACTTCCAGTGACCTGAAATGAAGAACACCAGAGAAATTTTGCAATCCGTAATGTGGTGACATTCATAATTAATAACAGCAATAATGCATTCCTTTAATAAAATTGGATGAATGTTTGTAATATGAGATGCTGTTATATGAGAGTCAAATCTCTACTTACAGAAATATATCATAACAGTTTGTCAAGGAATATTGTGGGGGTGCACTTAATATATAAGAAATGTTGACACAGAACACAAATTATAAAAATGGATATACTGTGATGCAAAAAAAATTACAATGAAACTCAAAATATCAAAATACATATTCATGTTCAAAAATAAAAAAAATATCTTTTACAAGAAATGAACAAATGTTACAAGTAAAGGGGGAGGAATCATCGTACATACACTGTTGGCTACCCAAATTGCAACACCAAGAAAGAAAAAGAGATATCACAACAAAATTTATTTTGTAGATAACATGTTGATCAAGTATCAAATGGTTAAATTTATAGACTTCTGTGAAGTGTAATTCCTGCCAAAATCAGTATTCAGGGTTGCCGTCATTGTTAAAGATCACTGTTGCCACATTCGTAGACATTGATTCAAAGAAACTTTGGATGTGTTCTCGGGGTACAGTGTACCAATCAGCTTCCAAACGTTGCCAAAGTTCATGTGGTTAGGCAGATGAGGATGTAATCTGGGTCACTCGTTAAGCAACTATGGACTACATGTTTTCTATCTGCAAAAGATCCTGAGAGTGGGTCGGGCAAGGAAGCAATTCAATCTGACGATTGATGATGAACACTTGGACAATGAGTGCCACGTGTGGTCATGGATTGTCCTGTTGAAATATGGCTGTGGGCAAGCCCTGATGGTAAGGAAGAACAACTGACTCCAACACGTCGGAGATATAGCGCTGGGTTTTAAAAGTACCAGCAATGTGTACTAGAGAAGAGCAAGGGTGATATCCAATACCGCCCCATACCGTAATCCTCAAAGCAGGACCAATTAGTCGGTACATAAGACAGCTCTGTTCAGCATCTTCTCTCCATGGTGTCTCCAGGCTCGAATGCGACCATCGTGGTGTTGTAGAAAGAAGCGTGACTCGTCAGTAAAGACAATTTCATTCCATTCTGACGTCCTTATCTTTCTTTCATTGCACCATTGGTGCCGGAGACATCTGTGGTTCTGCGCCAAGGGTAGACGAAACAATGGACATCTTGTGGATAGACCACTCTGCTGTAAACGGCGTCGAATGGTACACGCAGACACTGGATGATGTGTTACACACTGAATATGCTGTGCTATGGTTTGTGGTGGGGCCTTCACTGCTATGGGCACAATTTGCCTGTCATCAACTGGAGTGGTGCGCTGAGATGGATGAAATCGAACATACTCACGCGCGTCCGTCCATCCGTCCGTCGTACTCTCCTACATCCGACGATCATATATCCGCATTACAGTTGCTTGGTTTCGTTCAACACGACTACCGATTTCCCTGAAAGATAATCCACAATTTCGGTAGAAGACTATCCTTCCTTTGTCGAACTCGGATACTTGATCAAAAAATGATCGCTGTTTTCTACGAGGCATATTTGAACGTTTAAAAAAAAACACACACACACACACACAAGAAAAACACGATTCCTGATCTTAAAATCGTCAAAATTTCGAAGCCTTAAAAGGCGCTTTGAAGTGGCACCACAAATGCGCGTGATATGCGTATGCGCTGAAATTCTAATCATTTAAATATCTCACCTATACTAATACATGTCGTATTCATGTTATTTGCATGCTTCCTTTCGAGTGTTGTATTTACGGTATCAAGCTGTGTGTGTGTGTGTGTATATATATATATATATATATATATATATATATATATATATATATATATATATATATATATATATATATATATATATATATATAGACCATAATACCCAAACTTTTTTAAAGGCCATATTTGATTCGCAATACTCAGTATATATAGCACTACATTTAATAGAATGAATATGAGTCAAAATTATATCTTGCATCATTATATTATAATGGCAAAATTTAAAGGTAACAAATATTATGTGATGAAATTATTTATATATGTATTTACAATAAAATTACACTGAATGACTTTTCATACAGAAGATAATTGAGCAAAAACATATGCCTATAAGATCTTTAATCTTTAAACCATGCCTTTTGTTTTATCTTTCGAACACATCTGGAAGTTGTTTGATTATTAAATGGGAGTTGGAAGTCTCTATGATCTGAATTCCCATCTATTTTCTTGGATGGTGTCTTACTTGTCATCTTTGTACAAGACTAACAAATAGGCAAATTTTAAGTAGTCAATTGAGATATGTTTACATTTTTCACCTTCATTGACAAAGTGAAATTTTTTATCAAAACATCAGCTACTCTATTTTGTCCTTGAAAAGCCTGTTCGAGGGCCTTTTTAACTCTGTCTATTCTCACAAAAATACGAGAACAAGACCTGAGATATTTATGCATAAACATTCTTTGGTGCTTGATACTACCTGATGGTACTGATTTCAGATGCTCCATAAACTTCTGTAACTGTGAGACAAAGGTTTCTTAATCCATTTTGATGGTAGGTGGTTTGAAGAATTCTAGAAACTTTATGTTGGAACCATATACTATTTGTGCAATTGAATGGTTTGTATCTGGTCTGATAGCAGCTCTCAAATCAAATAGTGCTGTAGGTGGGGTTTCAGTCCATCTTATGTTGTTATGTGTTTTTATTGCACCTTTCAGGGTCCTATGCTATCTCCCTATTTTTCAGTTACGTAGGTTATGATATGAGATAGTATGCTATATTTTAGCTCCACATATAGCAGCAAGACATCTGAATAATTGGAATTCAAATTGTCTTTCTCTATTTGTTATAATTTGAGCAGAAATGTCAAACCTACTAATCCAGCTGTTGTGAAACGCTGTATTAACTATTTCAGCAGTTATGTTCGGTGAAGGAATTGGTTCTATCCACGAATATCAATTAATGCAAGTCAGGGTAGTATTTCATGCCTTCCGAAGGTGGTAACCATAGGAAAGCATGGAATATGGTAATGGATCAATTAAATCTTTGTGTGTTGCACTAAATCTTGAATCTGTGATTTGGTATTCACCAAATTTGGACTTGATTATTTTGACTTGATTGACTTGATTTTTTGTGTGTCTCTTTACTTTGCATTTCTGGTATTTGATGCATGTCTTTGCCCATTCTCCTATTTTCTTCTTCGTACCGGACAAATGAATTAATCGGCCATCTATTTGATGGTGCATTTAACTCCAGGATGAGTAAAACTATGTATTTGCTGAAACATCTTCATTTGGAATACCTCTGGAATGTAAGGTCTAATATTTGATGTACAAGTACCACATAAAGTTCTTTGTTGATGGTAACGTTGCGAGTTTAAATTTTAAAGAGGGATTTTCCTGCATTAATTGTTGCAATTCTTTATCATGCACTTACTTTTCTGCTATAGCATCGTAGTCAAGGGTGGAGACAGATTCAATTCTTGATAAGGCATCAGCAACTACATTATCTTTACAATGAATGAGATGAATATTAATTGAAAAATCGGAAATATATTATAGCATTTATACCTGCTTTAGTGATGCTTTTTAATTTTTCTGTCAAAATATAAATCTGAGAGGCCTGTTATCAGTATCGATAGGGAAATCGTTGCCTTCTAACTCATTTTTAAAGTGTATTATAGAATGGTAAATTCCCAACAGTTCTCTCTCATAGTTTCTATACTTTCTATGCGTATCATTCAATTAGTTGAAGTAGGAAGCTATTGGTTTCCAGCTCTCCTTCTTATACTGTTGAAATATTGACCCCACTGCAGAGTCCGAAACATCAGTGCAAAATGATGATGGTAGTCCAGATCTTGGAAAAGATAGAAGAGCAGCATCAGCAAGATCAGCTTTACATTTTTCAAAGCTCCTTATTGTGTCATTGGTCCAAAGACCTTTTCTGCAGTGATATTAAAATTTCATTTGGAGAAAAGTTTTACCTAAAAAGCAGAAAAACACAAATACTAATTAACTTGTTGATTACTTTTAACTCTCATAATTTATTTTTAATGCTAAAATAAATCCAAAAAATAATCTGATGAATAATGACACTTAGCAAAACATACCTTAAGAAGTTAACCTTTTATGTCACTCCAGATGAATTACACTTGTTGAGTGGTTGCCGGCTGGCTGGTTGTAGAGGTTCCTGGATCGTCGATCCTCTACCCTCTTTACTATCAGGAGTATGCTGGAACTATAGCTGATTCTGATTGGCTTAAAGTATTTCAGTGCATTAAGGGGGAGGGGCTTATTTGTTACACGAAACATTACAAGTATTTTTACACAGTTACATTTGAATTTAAGTAATTATTTATTAAAATTAAATATCATTAGAATTATCTTTAGTTATTCAATCACTTAAATAATTGGTATACAAAATTTATAATAAGAAAAGTTGGAAATATTGAGATTATAGTACATGCATGAGCATGTACAAGTTTGTACAGAGATATATCAAAAAGAAAAAATAATATGAGTTTTAGTTTGTTAGTCATAGTAAAATTTAAGTTAGTACAATTATCATATTTGACTATTATACATATGTTAACAAATGAAAAATATATAAAGGGTGAATTTCCTACTCTTTTTATTTTATTATTATTTATTTTATTATATATTATTATTATTTTTATATATTTTTATATATAATATTTTTCAATTTGATTGTTTCTTGTTAGTAGTTATTGGTTAGTTCAATATAAATTGTGTTAGTTATACGTTAAAAATTTACGCTCATGCATGTTTGGTGAAGAGGCTTTTGATAGTATCCTAGCATTTGGTGTTTTTCCCACCATTGTGTGACACTCATTAGATTTCATTCTTGGGTTCCTACAAACATTTCCATGATGAGAAACATCTTATCCTCTCTACTATTGCAGTTTCGAATGCGCCTAATGGCTTCTGAAATATTGATTCCAGATAAGACTTCTCTGATTTCCTTTAGTAGGATGAAAAGTTCACCTAACTCACTTTTATTTGCTTCATTATTTGAAGTGTTTTGTTCTATGGGGACGACTGTATCAAATGCCACAATAAGGGGGGGGGAGTTCTGAACGGCCAGCTGCCACTTGGGCATAGGAGATTTCCTGCCTAACAAAATATGTTTTTATTTTTTGTGCCTGTTTGATTTTAGGGAATTTTGGGCATCCCCTATAACTGGCAGGGTGACTACCCTGACCATTACAGCATACAGGTTTCTCTTCTTTTTTTCCTTAGGGCACTCTCTAGTATTGTGCTTATCAGAGAACTCGACACATCTGGGTGCCATATGGCATACTTGGCTTGAGTGATGGAACCTTTGACAATTAAAGCATTGTAAAATTGTTTTGGGGCCTCTGTGGCAGCAGGGGACCCAAAGCACATTTTCACCGAGATAAATGTTTTAATGTTTGTGATGTGCTGTGCTGTTTGATTTAAATAAATGTTGTTAATCTTCACAATTTTTTCATCTAAAAACAAAACTTGCTCACATTCATTTTTACAGTAAATCCTAATATGAATTACAACAATGCCTTTTCTGACAATTTTTAAAAATCTCTTAATCCATGCAACAATCTTAACTGTTTGACTGAATTCAGCGATGTTTTCATACCAAGTATTTATAACTTCACTTTGAGTTCAAATTGAGAGTAACGCATTTCTTCCTTTCTGAAAATTCAGAAAGGAAACAAATTTATTACTTATCTACACATTTTTTATAAACTTGAAATTTCACTTTTGACGATGTAGTAGGAGTTACTCGAAACCATTCGGGACACTTCCACCATTGAGATTCTAAAAATTAATGCGATGAACACACACGGGATACGAAATTCAAACACTTTTATGACTGTAAATATGCTATATATATTAAAAATCGATAAATCCATTTAATAAAAAATTCATCCTAAATCTATCCCTTTATTACAAAGAATAAAATTTTTGGTGAAAAGTGCCTCAATGTCTTCGTTTTAAACGACATTGAACTTAGAAATTCGCTCGCGTATAAAATTTAAATCTTTGGCAAACACGAAACTCTCATTCTCTCTGTATTAAAATTAATGAATGCTTTTAGTATAAAGTATATCTTTAAAGCCTTTATTTATATTATAAAAATATTTTTTCGAGAAAACACTCCTACATCTGTGTCTGATTTTCTTCATATCAGTCTTATGATAATCAATTTGTACGCCTTTGTCAAATCTAAGACCCTCACGCAAGAACACTTATTAATGTACATGCATAAAACTTAATATGTAGCCTACATTGATGAAAACAAAGGCGTAAAATAGAACATTTCCCTTTGAGATAAATTCAGGGAAGGACGTACTCTTTTTTTCTCCTTTATACACTCCCAAGCCCCTCAATGGCTCATTACAAATGGATTCCGTTTACTAGATATGAGAAACGGATGCGAAAAACCATTCATCTGAAAGTCAGTTCCTCAGCTGTCTCAGAGGATCACCCTCAACAGCTGAGAAACCCAGATCATTTGCTTGTGACGTCAACATACGGTGACTGAAATCAACCGTTCCTCCACGAACAAAACATTCCGAAGGAACTGAATATAATACTTTTAAATTAATTTTGATATCATATTCCTCGAAGAATGTTAAAAAGTTAACAGCAGATATATGCAAAAAATAATAATAATAAAAATAAATAAATAAATAAATAAATAAATAAATAAATATATATATATATATATATATATATATATATATATATATATATATATATATATATATATATATATATATATATATATATATATATAAAATTCTCGTGTCACAGTTTTCGTTGCCATACTCCTCCGAAACGGCTTGACCGATTTTGATGAAATTTTTTGTGCTTATCCGGTATCTATGAGAATCGGCCAACATCTATTTTTCATCCCCCTAAATGTTAGGGGTAGTACAACCCAAAATTTTTTTTTGGTTAGTTCTGTAAGTTCCTAATAGATGGCGGTTTAGCATCTAAGTTGCACAGGTATTCGGCAGATGGCGACGTGTTTATTTTTCTAGATTATACCATCTTCGAGAAAATAAATGTGCGCGCGCAAGCGCGTGGTTAAATATAGAATTTACAAATATTTTCATGATGTATAATGATACTATAACAATTTTTCGTGAATCATTTTCATAATTATACTTTGTATTGTGTTATTATTGTGCAGTATTCAGTTTCAATATTTTTAATATTATAAATAGTAAAATAAAATTATATTTATTACTGTTTTTCTCTACTAATTTTCATACCACCTCGAAAATATGTAAGTATTTCTTGATAGCCTTTTATTATTTTTTATTTTTATTTTATAATTTGATAATTATTAATTTATTCAGTTGAACATTTTAATCTAATTTATTTATTCAAATGATAAATTCTTTTAATTTTTTTTTATTTCAGTATAATGCCGCAGAAAAATTTTTTAGTTTTAATATAATTTAAAATTAAAATAATAATAGTTCGATGTCAATGTTATCTACCTCATTTATAACAATTTATTTTTAGATGTCTTTAATTTATATAGTATATTTTATAAGTAAGTCACTGATTACAAACTATAATTTAACATAAGATGAATAAAATGTAAATTCAGAAAGTATATGTTGATTTGTGCTTAATTTCAAAATTTCGATACTTTACCTATTACTATTAAATTTTGGTGAAACGTTTTATTTTTAATCTCCTATGAATGAACCTATTCTAAATTTTTTTAGAAAATATTAATTTGATTGAACCCAAGAATTAGTAAAAAATTGATTCAATGTATTTTAAAAACTCAGCCACTGCAACGCGTGGCTGGGTCAGCTTGTATATATATATAT